>NNCF01126103.1:652374-680446 GCA_002313205.1 Laupala kohalensis
CTCTCTCTTCTCTTTCCTCTCTCTCTTCTCTTTCCTCTCTCTCTTCTCTTTCCTCTCTCTCTTCTCTTTCCTCTCTCTCTTCTCTTTCCTCTCTCTCTTCTCTTTTTTCTCTCTTTTTCTCTCTCTTTTTTTTCTCTCTCTCTTTTTCTCTTTTTTTTCTCTCTCTTTTTCTCTTTTTTTCTCTCTCTTTTTCTCTTTTTTTCTCTCTTTTTTCTCTCTTTTTTTCTCTCTTTTTTTTTCTCTCTTTTTTTCTCTCTCTTTTTTCTCTCTTTTTCTCTCTCTCTTTTTCTCTCTCTCTTTTTCTCTCTCTCTTTTTTCTCTCTCTTTTTTCTCTCTCTTTTTTTCTCTCTCTTTTTTTCTCTCTCTTTTTTTCTCTCTCTTTTTCTCTTTTTTTTCTCTCTCTCTTTTTCTCTTTTTTTTCTCTCTCTTTTTCTCTTTTTTTTCTCTCTTTTTTCTCTCTCTTTTTTCTCTCTTTTTTTCTCTCTCTTTTTTCTCTCTCTTTTTTTCTCTCTCTTTTTTCTCTCTCTCTTTTTTTCTCTCTCTTTTTTCTCTCTCTTTTTTTCTCTCTCTTTTTTTCTCTCTCTTTTTTTCTCTCTCTTTTTTTCTCTCTCTTTTTTTCTCTTTTTCTCTCTCTCTTTTTCTCTCTCTCTTTTTCTCTCTCTCTTTTTCTCTCTCTCTTTTTCTCTCTCTCTTTTTTTTCTCTCTTTTTTTCTCTCTTTTTTTCTCTCTTTTTTCTCTCTTTTTATTCTCTTTTTTTCTCTCTCTCTTTTTTCTATCTCTCTTTTTTCTATCTCTCTCTTTTTTCTCTCTCTTTTTTCTCTCTCTTTTTTCTCTCTCTTTTTTCTCTCTCTTTTTTCTCTCTCTCTTTTTTCTCTCTCTTTTTTCTCTCTCTCTTTTTTCTCTCTCTCTTTTTTCTCTCTCTCTCTTTTTCTCTCTCTCTTTTTCTCTCTCTCTTTTTCTCTCTCTCTTTTTCTCTCTCTCTTTTTCTCTCTCTTTTTCTCTCTCTCTTTTTCTCTCTCTCTTCTCTTTTCTCTCTTTTTCTCTCTCTCTTTTTCTCTCTCTCTTTTTCTCTCTCTCTTTTTCTCTCTCTCTTTTTCTCTCTCTCTCTTCTCTTTTCTCTCTTCTCTTTTCTCTCTCTCTTCTCTTTTCTCTCTCCTCTTTTCTCTCTCTTCTCTTTTCTCTCTCATCTTTTCTCTCTCTCTTCTCTTTTCTCTCTCTCTTCTCTTTTCTCTCTCTTCTCTTTTCTCTCTCTCTTCTCTTTTCTCTCCCTCTTCTCTTTTCTCTCTCTTCTCTTTTCTCTCTCTTCTCTTTTCTCTCTCTCTTCTCTTTTCTCTCTCTCTTCTCTTTTCTCTCTCTCTTCTCTTTTCTCTCTCTCTTCTCTTTCCTCTCTCTCTTCTCTCTCTCTTTTTTCTCTCTCTCTTTTTTCTCTCTCTCTTTCTCTCTCTCTTTTTTCTCTCTTTTTTTTCTCTCTCTCTTTCTCTCTCTCTTTTTTCTCTCTCTCTTTTTTCTCTCTCTCTCTTTTTTCTCTCTTTTTTTCTCTCTCTCTTTTTTTCTCTCTCTCTTTTTTCTCTCTCTCTCTTTTTTCTCTCTCTCTTTTTTTCTCTCTCTCTTTTTTTTCTCTCTCTCTTTTTTTTCTCTCTCTCTTTTTTTTCTCTCTCTCTTTTTTTTCTCTCTCTCTTTTTTTCTCTCTCTCTCTTTTTTCTCTCTCTCTCTCTTTTTTCTCTCTCTCTCTCTTTTTTCTCTCTCTCTCTTTTTCTCTCTCTCTCTCTCTTTTTTTCTCTCTCTCTCTTTTTTCTCTCTCTCTCTCTCTTTTTTTTTCTCGCTCTCTCTCTCTTTTTTTTTCTCGCTCTCTCTCTCTTTTTTTTCTCGCTCTCTCTCTCTTTTTTTTCTCGCTCTCTCTCTCTCTTTTTTTTCTCGCTCTCTCTCTCTCTTTTTTTTCTCGCTCTCTCTCTCTTTTTTTTCTCGCTCTTTTTTTTCTCTCTCTTTTCTCTCTCTCTCTCTTTTTTTTCTCTCTCTCTCTCTCTTTTTTCTCTCTCTCTCTCTTTTTTCTCTCTCTCTCTCTCTTTTTTCTCTCTCTCTCTCTCTTTTCTCTCTCTCTCTCTCTCTTTTCTCTCTCTCTCTCTCTTTTCTCTCTCTCTCTCTCTCTTTTCTCTCTCTCTCTCTCTTTTTTTTCTCTCTCTCTCTCTTTTTTTTCTCTCTCTCTCTCTTTTTTCTCTCTCTCTCTCTCTTTTCTCTCTCTCTCTCTCTCTTTTCTCTCTCTCTCTCTCTCTTTTTTCTCTCTCTCTCTCTTTCTTTTCTCTCTCTCTCTCTTTCTTTTCTCTCTCTCTCTTTTTTCTCTCTTTTTTCTCTCTTTTTTTCTCTTTTTTTCTCTCTCAATATTGAGTGAATATTGAGTATTGAATTATGATTGGAGAACTAAGAAGTACATTGTATTTCTTTTAGTTTGAATTTTAATTTCTGTTTTAAATCTTACATATAAATATAAAAGAATGTATTCGACGCTAGAAGGATTTGTAAAACATTTATTCAGGGGGGGGGGTGGAAGAGAGGGCCTCATGGCCCTAACCTTCCCCTGATCGCTAAATAAAGACGTCAATCAATCTCTCTCTCTCTCGCTGAGTAAGAATTATTTTTGCCACTTTTATTTTAGTTTTTTACCAAATAGTAAAGTCGACGTATCGGAAAAACTAAAAATTTCGCGTTTTTTGAATTATTTCTGTTTTCAAAATAGTATTATTCATTCTTGGAAACATTTTTTTACTTGAGTATAGGCAGAAGAACATGACAAATTTAATGGTGTTTAAAATCCGTGGATTTTCAGTAAGTTTTGTACGCTGAAGTCCGAAAGAGGGTTTCCTAGAATACCGTCCGTCAGATTCGCAGACGTAGTTTATTAAGACATGTTAGTCAGTTTCGAGTTTCATGTTCATAGTTTTTTTCTTCAGTTTTTTTCGACTCGCGACTATGAGCTTGATGCCGATGCTCGTACTCCAAGCGTTAATCTCGTGGTAAAGTAATATGTTTCAAAAATCTTTCGAAAATTTCGCCAATAAACGCTAATTTAAAAAAAGGTGCAGAAATTATTATTATTTATTAAATCCGCATGAGTAATATTTTGCTTGAAAAATGTATGAAGACGTAGTAAAATAATTTCTCTCTGCTGCGCTGCCACATCATTATCAATGTAAATGCTCAAGCTCTCATATAGTTTTGGTAGTACTGGAAGCGCTTTTCATCAAGAAATTTTTAAAACTCAAAATATTTTCAGATATCTTATTTGCTCTTTTTTTATTCTAATTATTTAATAACTAACCCTTTAGGTTACATTAATGTTCGCAATAATTCTACGATCTAAATTTGTGTAAAGAAGTAGTAAAACTTATGTGACGGCAGATATATGGCTATCAAAATACGCAGAGGTTAACTCAATGAAATGAGCGAGTGGAAGGCCAGATACAAAAACCTTTCAAAGCTTCCGGCCTTACGTAATGTAAGAGTGCGATCTGTATTTTCGTCATGTTTTATTTCCTGTCGCCGGAAGTCTGTACTACAGTAGTATCCACCGAGCTATTCAATTCAATTACTACAGTGCTGTCACTGCATCTGCGCACATGGCCTTGAGCATGTATTTGGGCGGGTGAGGAAGCGGGGATACTTTTCTAGAAATATTGAGTCACTATCGGAATTAAAATAACATATCGCAGTTCACTTACATGGAAAGTAGTCCTCGTTAAAGCTGCGTTTATGAAATTAAGCGTATTTTACCATGCCCGACCGATAAGTTGACAATAACACGTCTGTGGTTGGGCTAGGTGCAGCCAGCTCACGTGCAGATAGAGCGTCGGCACTACGTATGGTGTTGTCTTGTATTTGACCAGCGTCTATAATCACCTCGTTGAATGAGAGAATTGAATGTTCATGGTGTTGACGTACTTGATCTCTTTAGGTTACATAATGTTCATCTGCTCCTAGTGTTAATTTTTCTGTTTTGTAAAAGTATTGCCAGCCTAAGAGTGCGTCAAATCCTTGCACGAATTTTTTATCTTGACATTATTTCTTGTTGCTTTGCTCTTATAAGATTAAGTTCAGTGTTTCTAATACTAGTGCAACTGAGATGTTGTACTGTATTTAAATGAACTACACGGAGAGAAGTTTCTCAATGGATAGAAGTGATGTTAAATTCAGTGATCAGAGTAACAAAGAATTAATTTCATTATTCTTATAATGAACATGATTGATGTTAGCACCCTAGCTATCTCAGATGGAACATTAATATAGACAATAAGTTTGTATGTACTTTTCATCTAGTGATACGAATAACCAGTAAGCATATTAAGACTTAAGACTTGAACTTATGAAATTCTGTTTGCATTACCTTATTTTTACCCAAGTTGTCTCTGAATATCATTAACTTTGGAATGGTCGTAAAATATTTTGTTCGTATAGTATAGAAAACTAGATGATTACCCGGCGTTGCCCGGGATTTTACTTATACCAACCTTCGTTTACTCCAGGAAAATAATCTATATTTTAAAATCAAAATAATTTTATTTACTTTCTTTAAACATACTATAGCATCTTAATTTTACGAATTTAATACAATATTTGATTACATACAACATTTTGAGTTTCTCCTTCAGGAATAAGAATTAATAAGTCCTTGAGCGAAACCTCCTTTGAGCAAGCCAGGTAGAAGATGCTAGCGAGAGAAACAAATCAATCAAAACGTCACCAATTAGCCTAACACATCACTTAATCCTCAGGAGAGTTAGGGATATTTAATTCCCCATAGGTGTTGAACTTTTACTTAAACAGGATCATGTCACTGTTCAACTGAATGTCCCCGAAATCCATGGACTAAACACAAATATAATATTTTTAGAGTAAATATTTTTACGTAACTCTAATCTTATTTTACCTATGGGGGTTCTGTAGCTGTGTACATCCCTCCCTCTAACCCCATTGGTGGCCCTACTCTGACATAACATCGGAAGTATTTTTTTTTCTTCTCAGCAACTCAAAAAGCTAGGGATTCGACCCTAATATCGACCATTTTTTGATAAATCTTTATGCTCTTCCCATGCCCCGCCTCTAGTGTTACGTGCCATCAGGAGTGTGATTATTCATCTCAAGAGAAACCGGAAACCGTGGTTCGACGCTACTATCGATCGTTATACGTTATTTTTACGTCCTCTCCTTCCCATTCCCAAGACTCAGAGTACCGTTTCCCAATTTGTTCTGATCTTGAACTTAACGGCCTTTGTAGTATAATTATAATATGTCAGACTCTCTGACTATATGGGTCCGATGCAAATCGTTTCTTTTTCATATTTTTTTGCCCCTTCATCTCCTTTCCATCCTCACTAAAGTGGGGCGAAGGATGTCTTTTTCTCCATGGGGACTGAATTTAGACTTACACGATATCGGGATGTCACTATTAGCTCAGCTATGCCGAAAACTGCACTCGCCACGATTGTAATTACCGACGATTCTTACGTGGCATCCCCTTCCCAAGAAATGTTAGGGGCTTAAAGGGGCTGAACGGGAATATAATAAGTTATTTCAGAGGTCACGAAAACTATGATCTCAATGCTAATATCGGTCCTTTTCGATTATTTTTACTTTTCTGCCCATTCTAGCCCCTACCAAAGGGTGTGTATCTCATATGGAAATATCGTGGACTCAAGTGGCATAGATAATGTCATTCTTCACTTCAGCGGCCCAAAAAATGACATTCAACACCAATATTGGTCATTCTTCATTATTTTTACCTGCCCCTAGACCCAACCTTAGCCCCATTCCCAACCCTACCTCAGGGGTGCTAAATGTACATCTCCAGTGTGAACTAATTGTGAACTTACGATACATCACGGGCGTCCGTATCTATCTTAATGGCACGGAAAAGCATAGTATCAATTTTAATATCGGATTTTTTCATTATTTTTACACGTCACCCTCTTCCTCCTCTAGGGGTGTCATGCACCCCATGTGGTCCATCTTTGGACATAAACGTATCAAGAATATGTTTATTCATTTGAGAATCCCCGAAAGTTGTGGATTCGACTCCAATATTGTCGTTTTCCATTATTTTTACATGTCTCCCCCTTCTCACCCCACCTTCACAGGTACCGGATGCCCCATGTAATCTGAATTTAAATACCACAACATTAATAGTATATTTATTAATCTCAGAAAGTAAAAATCATGGATTAGACTGAAATCTGTCCTCTGCCCTTATTTTTTCCTGTCATCCCCTTTTTCACCTCCTTTTAAGGATGCAAAGGTTCTAAATATACAAAAGGTTCTGAATATACAAAAGGTTCTTATTCCCGTAGATTCTAAATATACTATAGGTTCTAATAAAAGATATTAGAATAAAGATATTAGATATGCTCAGATAAAGCTTCTATTTATCTCAGCATTGCCGAAAACAGTGGTTTCATCACTGATATATGTAATTTACGATATTTTGTACTTGTCATCCCTAGGGGTTTTTGGCGGCTGATCGTGAACTTGTCATCGGAAGTGTTATTTTTGCGTTTTAGCTTCCCCGAAAACCATGGTTACGACTAATATCTGTTATTTTCGAATTATTATACATTTTATTCCCTTCCCATCCCTATTCAAGTGGTGTATCGAGGGTGATTGTGGACTTAAGCGACATTGGGAATGCCTGTATTAGTTTCAACGACCCCAAAAATTATATATTCAACACCAATATCGGTCGTTTTCCATGCTTTTACTTTCCACCCTATTTTTACCCCTACTCCCAAGGGTGGTAGGGGTGTACGACCCGCAATGTACACTGATTGTGGACTTACGCGGCAAGGGGCTTTCACAATTGAATTTACCGTATACGACAACTACTGAGTCGAATATAATATCTTGGTTTTCCACTGTTTTTACTTCCCATCCTCTATCTGTGGGATAAGGTATTTTCATCCATGGGGTCTAATTGTGGACGTAAGCAGCTGTGAGTGTGACATCAATCGTCTCAGAGGCCCTTTAAATCATCTTTTCAATATTAATTTCGGTCGTTTTCGATCATGTCACCCACTTCCCACCCCTTTCCTAGGGGTGTGGGGTACCCCAGTGTTTTTTGCCGTATAATCAGTTCTGTGTACATTGCTCCAGACATTTCGGAGTTATGGTGGACTATGCACACCCAATGTATACGTATGGATCCAGATATCCATACTAATATATAAATGCTTAATGCGAAAGCGTGTCTGTTTGTTACTTAATCACGACTAATACTCGGAACCGATCTTGATGAAATTTAGCAAGGAGATAGCATTTGTTCATCCTGGACATCTTAACTAACTTTTATTTTGGAAATGTATGAAAAGAAATAAAATATAAAGTTGAAGATAAATAAGAAAGTCGATGAAATCGGGGGGGGGGGGAAACGGCCATATTCACTTACGCTGCCTAAACAGTTAGAGACAGATGACAACTATGAGTGGGAATATTGTTCGCTTTGAAGAGTTCTACAAAAAAGTCCGCGACAGCATGTCTATCTACTAAGGTTAATTTAAATTATCGAAAACACGTTATGCAAAATAGAAGTGTTTAAATACTTCAATTTAAGTGAGGAATTTAAGAAGGAAAGCATCAATCATCATATTTCATGGGTTCTTTGTTAAGTGCATTTAACAAAGATTTAAAAAGTCTTAAAATCGCAAAGTTTGGACGAATGGTTTAGATTTTATAAGCGTTTTAATTAAATAGTGCAACCGCACTGCCACAGTTATATCTTGCATCGGAAGCAATAATTCGACCTGCGAAGCTTCCGTTGAGTGGGTTCGTTGGTCTAAAGAGTTAAAAAAATTCCGGATAACGCCGGGTAATCAGCTAGTATGAATATATATTGAAGATTGTGGTATCAAAATGTATTTGCGTTATTTTGTTTCGTGCTTAAATCAAACTTATGATACCTCCGAATCTCACTAGGTCACCACAGTGGTACATCAGTGGCTACACCAATCGACTAATGGCTGGTTCACATGTCCGTCGAACGCCGGTGTTCGTGGTAGCCAAAAATCGCAGACTCTGTTCTATATCGTATTCTATCGCAGCGCGAACGCAGCACACCCGAATATTGTTGTGCTTTATGGCAGGGGTTCGTCTGCTTCACATAGCGATGCGATTCGTTGAAGCGTTTTTCATATCGCAGATAATCGCACTGCCGCCTAGCTTGGCTCCGTTTGCATGAGTCCAGTCACGAAGTTTATTTAGAAGAGTTTCGCGTGTCGTTATTTTCGTTTGTGTATTTACTGACGTTGTTGTTCCCTGTTTATTAGTTAAATTTGTTTTGTTTCTTAATTAAAGTTTTATTGTTTGTTAGTTACATTTTTATTGTTTGTCAGTTAATTTTGTTTCTTATTAATTTTTATTAACTAATGGTTCGAAATGTCGGATTTTGGCACGGAGAAATTCATTATCGAGGTGGAAATCAGACTTGCGCTATGGGATTCAGAATCCCCAGCCTATAGTAACTTTATAGCACAAAATATATAGAATTCGTCCGTCATAAGGTCGTATAGTAACGAATACAAAAAAAACAACGTATGGGTCGAAGTTAGTGGGCTGATGTTAGCGGAATACGTTCTGAATAAAACCTCTGAAAGTTTGGATAAATTTAAGTATTTATTTCAGTATAAGTATTACATTATACATTAATTACTGTACGAACAACTGTATTGTATGCTAAAGTGAAGCACATTTTAGCTCCTCCAAACATACTAGTTCAAGTTAAATGAAAATTTATTTCATAAAAACACCCGCATTCCACAAAACAAATATAAATCGTGCAATTAAACTAAACATGGCAAAGAAAAGAACTTATGTGAAATAAATTAGGGATCCCAGGAGGTATAGCCTGTGTTGAAATTTCTTTCGCCATAAAATAAATACCAAGACCGAGAGTAATTGGTTGATCACCTGCTACAAATAACATGAACTTTAAATAAGATTTCACTCGTAAATAAGACTGAAATGAATTTTATTCTTGTACTAACAAAAGTGTAGTTACATTATTTACTACAAAAAAATCAAGAGACAAAGAGAAACAATGTCTTGCACAAGTTTCTAAATTTTACTTACTAATCACATTTTATTTAACCTAATTGTACTAATCTGCGCTCATTTTTAGCACAGTTGTACTAGCAGAAAGGAATGGTTAAAATAAGTTTTTAAATTATAAATACAAATAAAAACTGCTCGCAATCAGTTGCAAGATTTAAAGGATTTTGAGAAAATACTTGGTTGTTTAAGCAAAAAAAAAAAATTTTAGCCTTTTTAAAAATGTACTTGAGCTTAGAAGATGAATTTCTCCAAAATGATTAGCATCTTAGTTAAATATTCTAGGAGTAATACAAGTATAAAATTGTTGGACGATTGTTAAATTAGAAATTGGTACGCTAATATTTATTCGTCTGAAATCATACAACTTTGCATCCCACCAAGAACGATTAACAATACGAAAAAAATACATTTAGTAACTCTATGAATAAGTAAATGCCTTAGTGGAAGAATATTAGTTGTATAAATGTTGTTACACCACAATATTTTCACTTTATGGCGTGAAATATGGGTATTTTGATGTCATTGCATTGCATTGAGCCCCTGAATAGGTGTATGCGCGCGCCAGGGGCATAGGGGACCAATAAAAACGCACGGTATGAACAAATGGAAATGTTTCCAACGCAGGGCGTGATATGAGACCTGGACTCTTGTCTTATCTAATTACGGATTAGATAACTCAATCGCTGGGTCTCGTTACACATCTCTGCGATTTTCTGCGTCAGCACCATGTGAACCAGGGGTCGGCAACCTATGACCCGAGGGTCACCGAGTGACCCATTTGATAATTTCAAGTGGCCCACTTTAGCTCCGAAAATAAAGTATAATATATAAAAATAAATGATAAAACATAAACATGAAACAAACATTTTAATAATTTAAAAAATTGAAAGTAAGATACTAAACAACATTTTAGGCCTATTACCATGGATCTTATACACATAAGTGTTTATGTATATAAGATCCGTGACGAAAATATCTCTGACCCAAACGTCTCTTTAGTACTCACATTTTGGTTCATTTTGACCCGCCGCCGAGAAAAGGTTGCAGCCCCTGATGTGAACCATTGCATGCGATCGGATGCGATTTTCAATTGCGATTGATACGCGCGGTACCACAAACGCCGGCGTAAAACGGACATGTGAACCCGCCCTAAAGCTACGCGCTCGTTGGGACGTCGACGGACGGACGTCCTGACATTTGAAAAGTGCGGAAGGCTGGGCGCACTTGTTCGGAAATTCCGGAACCCTGTTGGATGAAGGGACCGTCCACTCTCCAAGGCGTAGAGGTTTAGGATCCGCGTGTTACCTGCTCCCCATTCTATTCTGATCACTCAACACAATCGAAGTGGTGAGTGTACCTGGTCCTTGCGAGTGCCCGAAGTCATAAACTGTTAACGAGTCTCCTGGAAAGTTTAACAGCCCTCCCGACACTCTAAAAGATCTTCCTCTAGGGACTTTTCGCAAACGGAGGGAAGTGCATGCCGGCTCAGTGAGTTCATGCCAATGCAAAGCAATAGAAAGAATTTTTTTAGGAAATCTGGGACGGCGGTGCCGACCGTCCCAGTGCGCGCGTAGTATATGGAGCAGTGTTTTCCAACGTGGGGTCCACGTCCCACAGGGGGGCAATTCGAAAATGGTCAAGTCCAGAGTTTATGTTAAACGTATGGCGACTCTAGGCTACTAGAGCTGGGTAAATGTCCAGTATAAGTAACTTCTGTCCGCCATGTTAATAGCCTGATTTCATTGTTAGACGTTAGAGTTGAACTACTGGTTATACTGGACCGGCACTAAGCATTTCGTGCTATTTGTTCTGAATGGCGCGAAATGTTTAGTGTCCGGATCTCAGTTTCTGCAGTGTTTCACTGTAACGCTTAGCATTAACAGTATTAACCGTTGGTAAATTTGAAATTATCGTCCATTAAATTGTTGTAAAACTCTCGTTGTTTAAAAAATACATTGCATAAATATAAGTGATATATAAATTGTATGTAAATTCAATTGGTAATTTTTATTAATTTCAGTTTTAGAAGCATCATTTTCCAGAAACATTTGTCAAATGAAAAAGTATTGTTTTTGCGGTGGGGTAATTGTGCCATACATATTTAAATATGCACATTTTGTCTACGTTTACTCCAGTTCATATTATTTTTTTTAGCTTTTAATTGATCTCATATTTATTTCAACCCATAGTGAAATGATTGGTAGAAGCAAGAAAAAAAATCGTCAGTATTCGGAAGAATATTTAAAATTTGGTTTCATACCCGCTGTCCACAATGAACGTTTTGTCTTTTATGCCAACAATGCTTCACCAATGAATCAATGAAACGAGGTCGTCTTGAGACACATTTGAAGGCGAAACTGAATGCTCATATTAATTCAGATTTGAATTACTTTCAACCATTAAAGAAAGTTTTTGAAAAAAGAGTAACATTAAAATCTCTATTTACTGCTCATAATGCAACTATAAATTGTTCTCTTGAGGCTAGTTATCAAATTTCATTACTCATCGTTAAATCTGGGAAATGTCATACCATAGAGGAGAATTTAATCAAACCATCAATATCAGCACTTCTTAAAAAACTGTTTTGGAAGAAGACTACAAATACGTTAAAACTATGCCACTAAGTAACAATGCATTTAGCAGAAGAATAGACGAAATGAGTGAGGATAATGAAATTCATCTTGTTTGAAAGCTGAAAATAAGAAAATTCTCGCTGCAAATGGATGAATCAACTTTGAGAGACTGGTATCTAAAAACATTTCGCCTGTTCTAAATGAAGTACTAAATTTAGTTACAAAGTGTATCAACGCTATAAAAGCTAGTGCCAAATATGAACGTCTCTTCAAGTTATTTTGTGGAGAACAAAATGAACACCATGTGAGACTTATACTTCACACTGAAGTAAGATGGCTCTCGAAAGGGAACTGCTTGGAAAGATTTATGGGACTATTTGATACTCTTAATGATTTTTTTAAGCGACCAACCTGAAATGAAATATCTGTTAACGGTCGATGGTGAGGCAATTGTGAGTTATTTAACCGATATCTTTGAAAAACTTAATATACTAAATAAAAAACATCAAGGAACAAATAAAACTCTTGTCAATGCAAAAGCGAAGATATTTGGTTTCATTACCTTTATTGAATTATGTCACACATATATTTATAACAAAATTTTTGAAAAGTTTCATTGGCTCCAAAAATGTGAAGTGACACCTGTATAGCTGTTATTGTCGATCACCTGAAGATTTTATTGACTGATTTAAAATAAAGATTTTCCGATTCATTGATTATTTCTGATTCATTGATTTCCCGACTTGGATGATGCAGCCAGTGTTCGTGGATTTGTCTGATATTTCAAATATGCAGTATCAACAAGAACTCACAAAAATGCAAAATGATGAGTCAATTAAAACTTAATTTAGTATAAAAGGAGTGATAACATGACTTTGTGAGGAAACCGAAATCAAATATCCAAATGCAACCAAATGTGCAAGAGAACTTTTGTTACAGTTTTAATCAATCAGAAGTAAAAACGTATTGATATCAGGCAGTAAATACACAGAAATGTTGAATATAAAGGGAATATTCGAGAAAAAAAAAATATTTTTTTAAATAACGAGTTTAATTTTTGAACTTCTACGTATATACTTACTCATCTATACGTATATAAGTGCATTTTTTGGATTTAGACAAGTATAATACATGTATGAATATATTCTAACTCATATATGCACATGTGTGTATGTACACATGTATACAGCTAAAAACGCTTGAAAAATGAAAGTTATTGTAGATATGAGAAAATAGCATTTCTTAAAAATTCCTTAAGAGAAGAATTGAAAAAAAATCAACTTTGAGCGGTCATATCTCGGTTCCTGTGCGTTTGACGGAAAAATTACTTAGGTCAAATTTGTTGCAAATTTTGTCAGCTACAACTTTTACTTTTAGCTTGCTTTGATACCTCGCGTAGTTTTTGAGATATTTCCAAAAAAGTTTTGCCACCTCTTTTGACCACTGGAGTGCCCGATTTTCTTTCCCCATTAAAGTGACCCCGAAACCAGGTTTTGTGTCTGGAGGATTTTTGTCCAGTTAAAATCTTTATTTAATGGTATATTAGCTTATCCGGCAGAGAAGCGTACTCATTGAACTTGACCAGTCTTGATAGTTAGCGTTAGCTAAATTTCTCGTGACTCATAATTGTGATATTTTAAAACTCATAACATATAAAATTAAGTATAATGTAAGGGATAACTTCCACGTGTATGGTACACGGAAGAAATATGTACATAATGTAAGTGGTTGTCGAATAATGTTTACAAATCAAATGAAAACACAACTTTGCCGAAGTCAAAACAAGAGGTATGAAACAGAAACGTAGGCTACCGCGGCCGGAGTCAGTATGAACTTGTTTGTCCGGGACAATCCGCAAACTGCGACAGGCAGAATACGAAAGTAACTTTGGCACGACTCTGACATTGCCCCGAAGAAGGCCACATCAAGATGGCCGAAACGTTGGTAGTTTTATTCACTAAGGTACTGTTTGTCCCGGACAAACTAGTTCATACAAGAGGTATGAAAGTTTTCATAGAATACATGGTTAAGAAAACATTAACCTAGTATATTAACTGTGTACAAATGATTCAGTTATTAAATTGAAGAAAAAAAGTGCTAGTAGTCTGGTATGGAGGGGAGGGACTTGGTATTACTTTGGCTGTACAAACCTAGAGGTCTGACCCTCCAATAATTTTTTGAAGATTACGTCTGTGGACATGGTAGAAAAGGTTAATGTCGATTTCTTACAATAGTAAGTCCCCCACTCCCTAAGCGCACTGAACATAGTGACAAATTTTGCGGAAATGGATACCAGAAGCTCCAGTTTCCATATCTGTTCTGTCTCAAGAAGTTAAAATAAGTCTTCTCTTGCTCTCTGTAACTGTTCAGACGTGGTCTAGTGCTCATGCAAGACTGTGTAAAGTCTACTCGAGTGGTGAGAACACTGCTGTCATCAAAGCTTTCCGTATGTAACTTCCTAATGGGAGCGGAACGCTAAGTGCAGCCTTCGCTCGCCGCGCCCTCTTCCCCACAAACGTACATGTCTTGTTTCCCGGCGGTTATCGTTCATCTGATGCGGGCAGTTGTGGGAGCACCTGCCGGAACTCGTCCTAAAAGCCATCTGCGTGTTGTGTTAGGAAGAGATTACCGAATTTGCGATATATTCTCTACATTGTGTGGAGAAACTTCTTTATCCCGTTTCCTTCTCGCACTAGTCTACGCACTGCATGACCCTTTTGAGAGGACGATTACTCTGAAATAAATAATTTGGACCGGTCCCTTTCAATGAATGAGCTTCCATCCCCTCATTAAAGTCATTCACGTGATCGAAGTCCCCTACTACGGAAGAAGCAGCGCAATCATGAAACGCTTTCCCGTTGAAGTTATTAGAGGGTTTTCGAACATCTTAAAAATGAATATGAATTGTGTAAGTACAGTTATTGATTGCAGTGACTATCAATTGTACGAAACGGAAGTAGATAATACTCTCTTGTGTCACTTAAGCTTTACCGATATAACTCTTCATACATCTTTGAAGGATTTTTTGGATTTCTTGTTTTGTTTTGCGGCCAGGGTTTTTTTGGGTTCTTCAAGGAAATATGTCCTTGTGAGTTTCTGTTTACTCAATTGCGAAATGTTTTCTTTGTTATATTCTAGTTCAGTTCCCTTTGGTGTAATGCGTTTCAATACTACGTCAGTGTGTTAAGAGCTTTATTTTATATTACATAGTGTGTATGGAACGCATCAGGAATAATTCTCTTGCTGGATAGAATGGAAATCTGCAATAATTATTTGTTTCAGTATATCGTAAGGTTTTCGTTTGCCGAGTCAAGAGGTTCCATAAGAAAAAGCTACAATCATTTTTTGTCTCTACGTTTTGTGTTGTGCCGATGACCATGTAAATCTCATTTGTAATAAATTTAAAAAAACTGTTTGGAAGGTTTGCTCTATTTTATTTTCGCCGACTTCTCATCAGATGTCCTTGTTAACTTCTCACGAGGCTCAGTCCCTTAGACGCTACAATGCAATTGCACTCTGGTGTTTAATTGCGTGGATAGTGACTCCACAAAAGGCTAAGTCAGGTCTAGGTCAAGAAAAATTTCTCGACAACGTAGACGGGTGGGAGAGGAACTAGGTGGAAATTAGGTGGGAACTAGGTAACTGGCACAGGAGTAGAAATTAGAACAAGAAGTTTCGTGGCTATTGTTCTAAGCCCTAAACATGCTGCTTTGGTAAACTTCTGGTGTAGTTTTAGCAGGTAGAAATGGCTATTCGTGTACGTAATTTAAAAGACAATTTTTCCTTTGTTGGTGGGGTCAATTTCGGATATTGGTATTACTATTTTGAATAATTGTGTATAATACAATTATTCCCATTAAAGTAGTATTGAAGTTGGATATCTGGTTTTCGAAAATTCTTGTAAGTTTCATGTTTGGTGCAAAAATATTGTTTTGAAACACGACTAAGATTAGTCAAGCACTTTCCTTCGGTTTTCAATCAGCTCAAATAATTAGTTTTCGGTATATACTATTGTAGGTGCTGTGATGCGACTCTCACATCTGCTAAGATTATAAGGGTAAGTTGATCTTCATTAAGCGTACGTTCCTTGTGTTTTAAACATCTTTCATAGAACCAAAGTGACTCAGCAATGACAAATCTGAAGTGTCTGAGAGAGGAGTTAATTTAAGAACCGTGCCGCAAGTGCTTAGAGTAATGTTATCTAATACGATTCTTCCTTTTGCCATCCAACATCATTTATTCGTTAATCTTCGCGTCGTTCCTATGATTTCAACTTCCTTATTGTGTTATCTGTTAAGTACTACATGTGGCGTAAATGTCATGTGAAACTTAAGGTTCGGTTCACTCGCCAAGCTTGTGTGGAGCCTCATGTTTTTGTGCTACTGTTCCTTGAATGAACTCGAGCAAAAACGATTTTCAGTCATTACTGTTTTATTGGCTGTAAGTGGGCGTGTGAAAATAGTTGGTTGATGAAAGAATAGTTTTCCTGTGTTAGTAGGTGGTTTCAGGAAATATATTTTTGCATATTACTAAATTTGATGGCCAAATTGATCGTATGTTTATGACAAATAAATATGAAGTATTGTTTACGATTTTGTTAGTATATTTTACCTGTCACTCGAACTTTGTCCCTGGTAACAACAATGTCCCGTAGAACTTAATAATTTCAAGTTGGGAAACATTTGCATTACTATTTAGCACATATTATTCTTCGGAAGCTAAATATGCTTGTACGCCTTGGGATCCCGAAATGAGAATTTCACACTATACGTGCGTCACTGTTGTAGTACTCTTGGTACAACGAGTTTCTTCTTCGAATATCCCCCTTAAAAGTATATTGCTATGTACAATAAGAAACTTGTAGTAGACTAAAGTTCTAAGAAAGTTTTGGAAGAATGGGAATGAACTTAGATTCGGTCCATTGTTCCCTCTAACTGTGAAGAAGTCTCGGTTTTTAGATTGTGTAAATATGAATATGTGTAAATCGTTGCAACAAATTCCCTTGTGTTATTCGTAAACAAACTACCCATTACTTTGAGAGCTCTAGATGAATTTGGTTAATATTTTTTTCGTTCTGGTTACGTGTTCTGTAAACTTGTATGTGAACTAGTTGAAAATTTGGTGAAAACTTTTTTAAAATCGTTTGTCCAGTTGTAATTTATAATACTAAAAACGAGATTATAATAGTGAAAATGATAAGAAGTTATGTTCCTTTTTCAGAAAAACATTTCCAAATATAGACTACAATTTTGCTCTGCATGCGACTGTCGTATTTTTATAATTTCACATCTTGAGAATTAGATGCCACAGTGTTTATTTTTTCTTCAGGAAGACTTTCAATGTTTTTCGAAATCAAAATACACATACACATTGTGACGGACATGAAAAAATACGGACATAATCTCCCCCCACCCCCGGCGAATGCTTAAATAATGAATTTGAGTTCTCGGCTTAATTTTGCTACGGTATTTTGTAACTAATAGTAAAACTTCCTTATGTATAATTCAAGAAGGCATTAGAATTTAGTATGACTCAAAAGATTTAAAAATTAAAGTAACTGCTTATTTTTTTATTCCAAGAATTGTAGATTTTTCAAGAACGCTCTCCTCGAGTTTAAAATTCCGTACCCTACTTACAACTTGCTGTTTTCTGTGTGTTAATGGATATGTGTTGTACATGGCAGTGGCCTTGTTTACCACGCGAGTTGTGCGTTTGACGGCTGCACCGGATGTACGCTTTCCTCTGTTCGTTCCATGACTGGTTTAGTATTACTTTCCCCTCTGCTATGCTCAACTAAATACCATCTCCCGAACCAAGCAAGATACTTTATATACATATCAATGTCTTTGAGGATTTGCGTATACGCAGTGGCAACTTATCCACATGAGTTCTTGGACACAGTAATTTGACATAATTTTTCACCGAATAAATGTTACAACGCTTACATAGGTTTCACAACAGAGAAACAATAGTAACACATTTGACATTTGAACTTCAGAGTTCAGTCGCGGCCGCTGGTCGCAGAGTCCCGAGCTTCTGCATGGAGTGTAAACTGCTGGAACAGTGCGATGAAGTCACTCAGAACGCTTTCCTGTGAGTGGTCTGGGACTCTGGCCAGCCGGAGTTAAAACTCCGCACAATGCAGTTTCTACACTGCTGCTCACGTGAACTAAATGTGTTACTGAACGATGAGGAATACAAAATACACGGAAAAATATATTAATATTTATTTCACCATAATTTTTCATTGTTGAAGTATTTGTATTCTTTTCTTACAATCGATGACGGGAACTAGTTCAAAAGTTATTTACTAGATTTGTGCTTAACATACCAACGAACTAGTGAAGCCGCCACTGCGTTTACAAAAAATAACTAGTAGTTCAACTAAGTGCGCTGGGGCAATTATTCATATAAATTAATTTCTTCTGTAATTTTAGTATTGAATGTGTTAATAATATACTATGTTTTTTGCTAGATTGGTATCTTTTAATCATACATTTCGTCTACAGATCCTAGATTTCCTCAGTTGTCAATAAGAAAAACACTAATAGTAGCAGTATTGTTCATATTAATGTTCCTTAAGGACATCCATTATAAACATATTGATGCAAGTATTTGAGATATGATACTGGCAATATTTGAGAATTGTTCCTTTTTCTACCCCAAATATGTTGTAGGTTTAGCCTTAGGTGCACATGTTCAAATTTCATTTCTTAAAAATAGTTTGATTTTTATACCAACTTGTACTTCAATTTCACAAGATTATTTCATGAAAAAGGTAGAATTTTTATTCTTGACACATTATACAGGGTTAGTCACAGAGTCACTTAGTAGCAACTTAACGTCATTGTGGCACATTCAAACCTTGTTTCTAGGCTTGCCAATAACTACAACTTTTGAATAAATCTTCAATATCGTTAAAGAAAGTTAAAACTTTGGACCTGTCAAGCTTGGTTATTTAATGTCATACGGCTAGGCTCAGTCCGTGAGGTCTGCTTTTCCACCTAACCATGATTTACACGCGGAAATTGGGAAGGAGGGATGTTGCGTTGTCGGGAAATGTAAGGTAACATACTGACTCTTCTCTGGAGTAGTGAGGGGAAATATCAGCTGAAAGTTCACCTAATTTGGTCAAGAAGGGAGACGAAGATTGAATGGAAAGAATCTGCAGTGTGAGGGGGCGAAGACGTTACCACTACCCCACCTCTGTAATATAGGGATGCAGGTCCAGTTCCTAAGTAGAGCATTGAAAATTTGCTAAAAATTAATGCTATAATGGTAATGCCTTAAGTTTTAAAATTAATTATGTACATCAATGTCCTAATGTTCTTGTAATCTTGCTTCAAATTCCAATGGTCTTGCAAATATTATTCTTTTATGTAGTATTCTAATTTCTTTTCTTCTTACAGAGTGCTCAAAATAGGCTCATGATTAAGAATGGAAGGCTTGTGAATGATGATGGAATTGTTGACGGGGATGTTTACATTGAGGATGGTGTTATCAAGTGAGTGTGAAATAATATTTTATTCCCATTCTCTCATTTTGTTTAATGTTTTATATGGAATATCTCTTACATTTACAGACAACTAGGTCGTAATTTAATCATTCCTGGTGGGACACGTATTATCGACGCAAGAGGAAAATTGGTTATGCCAGGTTAGTTGGTGTTTTGGCTTTCCCCCTCGCCATCCATCTCCCAAAAGGTTTAATGAATTTTATTTTAATTTCAATTATGTAAGTTGATTTATGTTATGTAAGTATTTCAGTGTGTTTTGTTTATCTTAATTTGCAATAGATTTAGTGTGGAACAAAATATTATTGGTTGTAAGAAAAACTACACTTACCATATTTGGTGATTCAAGTTCCATGATATTGAAATTTCTTGTTAATATCCATATATTAATAATAATTTAATGTCAAGTCCATTTTTGGAGACTAATATTCCTAATGTGTGTTTTAGGTGGCATTGACCCTCATACTCATTTAGATTTTGAGTTCATGGGTGCACGTAGTGCTGATGACTTTTATCAAGGAACCAAGGCTGCTCTTGCTGGAGGAACCACCATGATTAGTGAGAATTATTTTTTAAATTAATCCATATAATTGTGATTTCTGTGAAATATCATTTAAAGTAATGTATATTAATGTGTGTTCCAGTTGATTTTGCAATTCCTAAGAAAGGAGAATCTCTTATAGAAGCTTATGAACACTGGAGGTCACTAGCAGAAGAAAAAGTGTGTTGTGATTATGGATTACACGTTGGAGTAACATGGTGGTCAGAGAAGGTATAACTTTCTTCTTTTCATTATCTATTAGTTTCATTGATGTAGTTGTGTCCTTCATCATGACGTCTTCTGGTTCACTCTTACTCTATGGATGAGTCTGTGTCCACCGTCCCTTGTACAAACTATCCCGACGGTTTGGCCATTCTACCATTGTCTCTTTCCTCGGCTATCATTATCTGTCCCTCATCCGCTATCAATTTCACTTCCTCCAGCTTGGCTGCTACGATCAACGCTACATTAGCATAAAAGCAAAATACCCTTGCACCTTTTGCCAGCCAAGCCTGAGGATGGCTGGCATGATTTTCCACAGGATTGGCCCCAGCACAGAGATCTGACACACGACCAGTGTTCCTCTGTATGTTCTAGGACCATCCTCAGTATTGTACATCAGGATTCTGTCTTCGAAGAAATATCCAAGCGATACATCTGATGTACAAGGGGACCTCATGCACTTGAGTGCTTCCATGATGCAGATCCATCTTGTAGAGTTTTTGGCGTTCTTGACATCTTGAGTCACAAAGGCACAGTAGTGCTTACTATCCTTCTTCCACCTCTTACCTTGGATATAGCTTTCTGAGCCAAGCTGACCATCTGTGACGGTGTCTACTGTTGAAAGTGACTTTTGAAATCCAAACTGACTCAACCAAGTCGTTTCACCCCTCCGCGAATTCATGCAGTCTATTAAAGATATTATCTCAAATACTTTGCCAGCTCTATCTAGTAAGTACATAGGACAATTGGAGGATGAATCGTCAAATAACACCTTACCCTTTTTCATTTTAGAGGAATATGCCTTCACTGAGGCTTGCATTACATACTTCAGAAAAACTTTGAGGGTGTTTCTTTATTGCAGTCTTGAGAGAGACATTCGGAATGCCACCCAAGCTAAGGACTTTCCTCTCTCCCACTTGCTGTAAGCTAGTTTCAGCTTGTAAAGTGTGATAAATGGTATGCAACCTTCAGGAACCATTTACATTGGTTTCTAGCTTAGTTTCGTGCTACTGCGGAAATCTAGTGGTAACAATTGACTGCAGTAATTTAGGGTACGTTAGTACTGTGCTTAGAGATAGTTTGTTCATGACGATCTTGTTTGGCCTTCCCCCGGATTGCTGTCCACTAAATGGCATGACTCTTTTCATTGCTACCTCTTCTGCTCTCTGAGCCAGTATATATTGTTGCTGAAGAATGTGATAATTTGGATTACCCCTCGCTCGTTGAAACTGTCTTCTGGAAGTGCGTGCGTGCACGTGCGTGTGTTCATAAATTTATGAGTTTATATTTCCTTATTCCCAATTTTCTGGATATTGAGGGTTCAATTATCTTATTCAATTGTCTTATTTTGTTTAGATTTTTTGATATATAATGTTAGTGTACCTTCCTTGCAATCCGATCTAGAATACTATTCAGAGAATCTGTTCAGAAAAATATTATGAATGAGGTAGATCATGTTTTTCCTCAGTATTAGATAATAGCATAATGTTGTATTACTATTTTCTTATTCCTTAATTTTTCTATTGTTAACAATACTGAATTTATGAATAATAAAACTGTCCCTTCATTGGCAGTTCTTTCTTCATTGGTGTTCTTATTGTGGCAGGTTAAAGAAGAAATGGCTTCATTGTGTAAAGAGCATGGTGTTAATTCATTTAAAATGTTTATGGCGTACAAAGATGTTTACATGGTGAATGATACAGAGTTGTATCAGATATTTGACAGATGTAAAGAACTAGGAGCTATTGCTCAAGTTCATGCAGAAAATGGTTCTATTATTGCTGAGGTAAGATAAAATTCTGTTGGAGATATGTACATAATTTATGAATGAGGAGAAAAAGAGTGATTTTGAATTATAATTTTAATTGTTCTTATTTAACATCCAGCAAAAAAAGGATATTATTACAAGAAAAAATAAATTGTCTTTTCTTACATTTATTCTTTTAACAAATTTGACAAGTGATAATTTCATTGTTTGTTATTGATTCTTTACTATCACAATGTTGTTTCAGAATACCAAAAAGCTTTTGGCTTCTGGTGTCAAGGGCCCAGAAGGACATGAACGTTCTCGTCCCGAGGATGTGGAAGCTGAAGCTGTTAACAGGGCCTGTGTTGTTGCTAACCAGGTCAGTCTTCTGAATCATTGGAATGTATATTAAAATATTATTTTCCTCCTATATTTGCTTTTGCACTTTATCATGTCAGATGCACCTTTTTCATATCAAATCAATTTACTTACTTCTTGGCATGCTTGATGGTTAATGTTGTAGCTATGTTGTGGCAACAAATTTCTGTTTTGGAGCCACAACTTTTATTTATGTAGTTTTTGTGCATTACCCATGTATATGAAGGAAATAATTGTCATAATAGAGACACTTGGCAGCTATCGGGTTTGGTGTATTTGCAAAACATTAGTCACTCAGCTTTATAACAAATTTGACACTGAATGTTTCTATTGCTCTAAATTATTTCTCAATTGATCACTTTTACATGATAGCTTTGGAGTTCCTTGGCTATTTTTATTTGTCTTCAACAAAATATTTTTATGGGCATAAAAGGAAGTCTTGTTGAATTGATTATTTATTTTTGTTTAGCATTAACAATTAATTTATACTTTCATTTGTCAATAACATCAAATGAGCTACAGTAATTGTTTCTGTGATGCTGAAGTCCACCACCAATCACCAACACCTGACTGTGAGGTTTTTTGGTAGTCTTTACCCCCACCCTGCAATTGAGTTCAGAATGCAAGTTTGATCCCATGCTTGGTCAGAGTGGATGCTCTCTCCATTAACTGAAATGTACATTATTTCTAAATATTCCTCTTCCCAAATTATGTAGCTTGGAGGATAAGCAGGTGTAATGGCCTGAGTAATGCCTTAAAAAATTAAACCTGCAATTAAATAAGTGTTTTAACTAAAACTAAAATATGATTGATTGCATCTATGCTAACTTTGTTTTTTCTCATTTCGGATTCTCTTATCTCTTACACTTCTTTGTCCTAGAACTTAAGTTTGCTACAATGACTGAGGTAGCTTGTATTTCCTTACAGTATATTTACATTCTATTGCTTAACAATTAGTTTCTATAATATTACCTAACAAATGGAAAAAGTATCCATTCCTTTACCCTTGTAAAAATGTTGGATTTTAATGTGATAATTTTTTATGATAAATTTCTAAAATGTTCCTCTTATTAATAACATTCTTTCTTTCAAACTTTAAAATGTTTTGTGTTCTCACTATTTGGGATTATCATCCATTTGGGAATGAAATCCATTACCTTTTAGATTATCTTGGTGTAATCAACTCTCTTGTTATTTCATTTGTTTCCTAAGACAAGTGTGTATACTTTTCACTCAAGCTTACCCATTTGAAACACTGCAATTAGTTTAATAAAACCTTTAAAAGATTCCCTCTGGAACCATACTTGGAGAGAGTTCGCTCCAAGTTAGGAGAGTTTACAAGGAGCTTGAATAAATGGAGTAATTTCCTTTGTTAATGTTTTTACTTAAATCTTTATGATCAATGAAATTTTAGGTTTATTGGATGATACACTGTAGAACAGTGATAATGTGAAATAATTGTGACTAACACCTGTTCCAGATTATCCATTTAATCAAGCAATTTTGGAGTTAATAAATATTTTCTCTTGTTGATTTTTAGGGTTTTTTTAGATTACTTTTTAGATAAAAATATTGCAGAGGAGAAATTTCATCTTGGTCTTCTGCAAACTTCATTCTATTTTTTATTTGTTATTTATGGTAGAATAATGCATCAGTAATTATGAAGGAATAAAAATGTTGGCTTAAATTGTTACTGTATTTTGCTCATTTGTATTTTTTTCCAGTTCTTCCATTCTCTTCTTAAGTTTTTTTTCTTTTTGTTTTTACTTAATTTTTAGTTACAGCAATATTTGTAATAAATTATTTTCTTAATTTAAAGTGCTTTTTAAATATTTTATAGCTGTTAAATTGATATTACTGCCTTAAGATTTCAGTTTCTTATTTTGTTGTACTTTTTATTAGCAGTAATATGTTTATTATTTTGCACGGTCCACTTCCATTTTGAGTTTCACTAGCATGTATTTTGTAGGTTGCTTGTCCTTTGTATGTTGTGCATGTAATGAGTCAATCTGCGGCAGCTGTAATTGAATCATCAAGAAAACGGGGATGGCAGGTGTATGGAGAAACATTAGCAGCTGCACTGGGCACTGATGTTTCCTGTGCCAATTACAAATGTTACCAACATGCTGCAGGACATATATTAAGTCCTCCTTTACGTCCAGATCCTACAACCAAAGATAAACTTATGGAATATTTGGCAAAGTAAGTTAGTAATAGAACTGCATTAAATATTCCATTTTTTTAAGTTGAAATAAAACAATAACAAGGAAAGGTTTGCTAGAAATTAGTTCTACATGACCCGACCTTCAGACATCCTGCTTTTTACAAACTTTCACTGAACATTTATCAGAAATTTTTTTTGTATTTTATGTTAAAGGTTTTTAAATTAATTTCTAGTGTCCGTGGACTGAAATTAAGCTCTTACCTCAGGATATGCCTTTGCTGAAGAGTTGTGTCACAAACTTTTTAAACATTTTGTTTTTGTTTTTTTACTTATAATTATATTATTTCTCTGAAAAGTTACAAAAAATGGAATATTGTTCTTTATCATTTGCATATCTGTGCTGGGACAAAATGATTTGCTCTTGCCAACTTGCACAGATGTGTGTGTGTGTCTCTCTCTCCCACATGATACTTGGATCAACTGAATGAATTATCTTGACTCAATATTGTGTAAATTTACAGAAGGAAAGGGTCATAGAATGTTTTCACCTTCCCATTGTGTTTCACTGGAGCTTTCAATATACAGTAGAATATTCCTGTTGCAACACCTAGCATTTCTTTTTAAATTGTTCATTTATAGACAAACAAAGTACCCAAGACTCCAAAGAAAATTTATTTAATTCTCTTGAATTTTTTCAAAGGTTTCTGGAAAAATATTTTGTAGGAGGAATAGTCGGAGAGACATTGCCTTCTGAATATGTCTCGTGCATTTACATTCAGACTGTTAAGTATGCCTCCTCAGAGAAGAGCTTATAGAGTTTTTTGATGGGTACCCATTATGCCAAGAATTGAAAAGTATTGGAGATGGCAATTATTATGCAACCACTCCCTTAAGTGCATTTTGGTACTTGGCCAAACCCATGAACTGAACTAATGAATTTACACCTACAACTTTGGGGGCTAATTAGTGAACCAACAAACTTGTCAAATTTGGAATATCCTGTTAGGAAATTAAAAAAAAAACAGACCTTTTGGACACCCAGCAGAGTTATATTTGAACTGATGAGCAGTCCAATATATCTAAGGAATTTCTTCTTGTTCTTAGACTTGGAATACAATGTAAAATGAAGATTGTCTCATATTTCTCACTGATATCTGTAGTTGTGGGGTCAATCCAGACACTGGAAGGTTAAGACTTCTCTGCTTTATATTGTGTGTTCATACTATGATTTGAATGTTATGTTTATGTGCTTTGTTTTCAGTGTAAAAGTGCATTGAACTATGTAGCGATAAAATTCGTGGAAGCACTTCTTGTTTGGCATCTGTGTACAGTTTCCCTGGTCCTATCTTATCCTGTTGGTGTATTAGGTTCCGTGTTGCATATATTGACGGTTTAGCTGATTGATCTTCTGCCATGAATTATCTTTTATTCCCAATGATTATATGCTAAATTATAAGAAAGAAAATGGAGTTGATAATTCCAACTATTTTTGTTCAATACTTATGTGATATCTACTTGGGACTCGCGGTAGTCTGCAGGGAACCCTCGGCTAGTACAGTAGGTCTGTGACATTGATCTGGCAATACTGAAGCAAACTTGCTGAGGCAGTAATGATAGAGAGAGAGAGTGCAAGGGAGTGAGAGAGTTTGCAATTGATGTTCCGAGATCTAGAACTAAATTTGGTATTCAAAACATTTCAGCTAAAAATTATGTTCAATGTTAAAAGAAATTTTTGTTTTACCATGTATATTTTCAAAATACAATCTGTTTTTTATTTTGAAAATAAACTTTCAATGATAATTTTAATTGGAAGTATTGATTTGTGGTATGTTTTATTTTTCAACATGAGTAAAATTGTTGTACGTTTCTATCTTATCTTGTTACTTTCCTTTTACATTTTCCCTTATTTTCCCTTATTTTACTTGACTCAATTCATCAAAATTGTTCTTAAAGTTCTTGCAGGCAGTACCAAGACTGTCTTGAATGATTGATTGTATTTTGTATTTCCCATCTTTAAATGAATATGTTATTTCATTTAAAAAATCTCTTGAATTGGGGGGTGTTGCTACTAAGTATACGAAAATCTTTGTTTGTGGAGATTCCAGAGACTTACTTAAGTCACTTACATCCCTTGTTCTTATCTTGTAAGTAGTAATTAATAACTTAGATAGCTTTATCTGTATCTGTAACTTGCTTCCTGCACAGTGTGTATTGTAATAAGCATGTTTATATGTTTTATCCATCACATTCAATTTAGTTAATGGATGCTATCCAGTCGTGAATTTAGTAGAATTTTAAAGATTAAGCATGCTAATGTTATTCATGTTGGTGCATTTTTTTTTAGACGAATGACTTTTAGGGGAACAAGGGTGTGTAAACCTTTCAGTTAAGTTATATTCTTGAAAGCATGCTGACTGAAAGGTACACGTTAGTGAAGACACTCGTGTGTGTGAAAACAATTTAATTAATTGTTCGTGCTATAAAACCTTTTTTATTCTACCTTTATCTGTATCTGTGTAATCCTTTCATACCTCTCGTCTGTTCTTTTATATCTTCATGTTGTCCAGTATTTAATGTGTACTGTATGATGTTGTTGCCTTTAGAAATTTGCCCACCTTTGTTTAGAATTCTTTTGTTGTTTTTTCTTTTCTAAAACCGTTTACTGACAAAATTTATTTAAAATAAAACACTAAAATACCTGTGAATAAAATAACATGCTTGTGGGTGTGATATGTCATGACAGGTGAATTGTCCTCTTTATGTGGTTCGTGTGATGAGCAAATCTTCTGGGGATGCTATTAACCAGAAACGAGAGGAAGGGGTGGTGGTTTTTGGAGAGGCTTTAGCAGCATCTCTCGGAACAGATGGATCTCATCAGTGGAACAAATGTTGGCAGCATGCGGCTGCTCATGTTACAAGTCCTCCTCTTCGCCCTGACCCTTCTACACCTGAGCATTTGATGAATCTCCTTTCCTCGTAAGTGGATCTGAAGATTCTGTTCTGGTTACTACAACTAATATCCATTTCTTATCACTTGAAAATTTACATTTTTAATCATTTGTCCAGTTCCAAGAGTTCTTATGGATTTCTTAAATATTGGATCATTTAATAATTTAGTTTGATAGTACTTAATGCTCTATTACATTATGTATTACGTATTGTGGTAAGTTTCATTACTTTAATTCTGTATTTTAGTAATGCATTTGTGTATTTATTGCCGGAAAGTTTTGCCATTTACTCTTGAAACACGTGCATTAATTTGTTACCCAAAATATTTTGAAATGCATTTTGAATTGTCCACATTGTTTTGTTACATTCGGTCTGGACTATCAGTTGAAGTCTGGGTTGCCTAGAATAATGTCATTAGTAAATAATTTTTCACATTCCTATAAGATTATGAGAATGAAGGCAAAATAATTTATCTTTGAGAAAAAGTGATGAAATATTTATTCCTTGGCAGTTTTGATGTTATAGTTTTAGCATTTGGGAAGACGTTCTTAGGGTTAAATGCAAATTGTTAGTGACATATTTCAAACTATTTTCAATTTACCTTGTCAAATTATCATTTATATTCAAATATTTTTCTTGAAAAAAGTTTTAAAAACTTTTTAGCATGATATTCTTTCAAGATAATCATCTGCTTCTTGTAAAGTGAAATTCACCTTTAGTTCCTTAGTCCCTCGTCAAATAGGGATGTAATTGTGTCCAAAATTGAGTCTGGTCTGTCTGAATAGCAACTCATGTCTTGTCTCTCTGACTGTGTGTCTGTCTGTCTCTCTCTCTCTCTCTGTGTGTCTGTCTCTCTCTCTCTCTCTGTGTGTCTGTCTCTCTCTCTCTCTCTGTGTGT
>NNCF01126103.1:681355-691862 GCA_002313205.1 Laupala kohalensis
TGTCTGTCTCTCTATCTCTGTGTCTGTCTCTCTATCTCTGTGTCTGTCTCTCTATCTCTGTGTCTGTCTCTCTATCTCTGTGTCTGTCTCTCTATCTCTGTTTGTCTGTGTGTATCTGTCTGTCCTAGTCCTGAATCTTTTTAAAGATCTTGTTTCAATTATTGACTTTATTTTCTTTTATGACCACCTTTTCATATTTTCCTCTTGAAATGTACAGCTATATGATTTGGCATTGAAGGGAGAGGTTTCTGAAATTTGGGACTAGGTTATTTTATTTTAACTGAAAAATAGTGTATCTCATTTTCTTACTGCTATTTTATTAACAAAACTTATTGTGAACATTCATAACACTCTTATTAAATTATTTTATCAATTGAAATTCATTCAGGTGTATTGAAAGGAACCTTTCAGTTTCAGTTTCTGCAAGGACTACTCAGAATACATTGAATGCTTGTACAGAGTTAGCCTCCCTTTATTGATTATATTTATTGTTGTTTTATTAATGTCTATCCTTAGTGATCCTTTTAAGGAACATAATCTTAATAAATCATACTTATACTTGATGTTTAAAGAAGGAATATTAGAAACTTGTTGAATCCATTAGTGGAGTCAGAGTGGTTCAGTGGGTGGGGGCTGAGTTGCTGGCTGGCTGGCTGGATGGCTGGGATTCAAATCCTGACAAGGGACCGGATTTTTACATTTGCCTCTATGTCCAGACTGACTTCGAAAACCACTCTGCTATAAAAGAGTGCCTGGCATATCTTCGTGATAAAAGCTGCTGGAGTATAATCCTGGCCACATCTCCTCCTTGTGCTTATGCTAAGTAATTGCAGAGCTCTAACCTTTGCAAACCCCATGGGCTCCAAGGGCCTTATGTTGGACACTTTGAACTTTTAGTCCATTAGCTGTGCTTTTGTCACTATCCCTCTTTTTATCCATTTTCCTAATTATTTTTTTAATTGTTCAAAAAAATATTATTGTTGTGAATTCTTTTTTATACATATATCTTTCTGTTAGTGTTGGCTATGTATGTTAAGTCCTTTTTGTAGTTATTTATTGATTTCATTGATGATTTGCAGTGATGGCCTTCAAGTTACTGGGAGTGATAATTGTACTTTCAATTCCAAGGATAAGGAATTAGGAAAAGATGATTTTTCAAAAATTCCCAATGGAGTTAATGGTGTAGAAGATCGCATGTCAGTTGTTTGGGAGAAAGGTGTCCATTCAGGCATAATGGATCCAACTAGATTTGTTGCCGTGACTAGTGCAAATGCTGCTAAAATTTTCAACATTTACCCTCAAAAGGTAAGATAAACCATTCCAAGGTATACCTAAAAATTGTGTCAGAACTGTATAAATTCTGGTACTAGTTCTACTTATTTTAAAATATTAGTTAAAATTCCAGAACCTGCCTTAGAACCCGAAAGATTAGGATTTTTCTGAGCTCTTCTGTGAAGTGTACAGTTTAATTTAAAAGTGATAGCTGTATTCCAATGAGTAAATAGTCTGAATTATCATTGCTCAAATGTAATGAAATTATGTTAGTATTTAATTTACATAATTGTGAGATTATAATGCATTCAGTCTTGCTTATGGTGATATTTTGCTTAAACTCAAAACATTTGAATCTTTTAAAAAAATATATATTTTATTTTTATCAACTTGGAAACTGTTAAATTTCACTAAGTTTTGTGACATAGAATACTTGATTAAACTTAAATATTTTGATTAAATGCTGATAATGTAAGTGGAGTTGGAGAACCACAAGTTATTTTGTGTAATAGTTCTGGAATATTTTGAGATTACAGCAAACTATTTTCTCTATTTTGGTTCAGTTCAAACAGTTGAGATCACCAGTTCAGTATAGGATACTCGAGGTGGAGAAGCGGCATATGACAACTTCCTCAAAACTCATCACTGCCTCCTTAAATGTGTCTTGCCCACAAATAATAAAAAACCATAATAACAGAAAGGAAAAAACATTTTTTTCTCACTGAAAGCTACCTTCCAAGAAATTCCCATGTATTAGAACATGATAAGTTTGTCACATCTGGAAGATGATGACTTGTACAGGAGACGAGTTAAGTGATGAAACTCTTAGCACTGATTGTAGGCAATGGAGGAGGCAATTACGAACTCCCCCCCCCCCCTCCAAGTTGTTACTGAATGGTAGCGGGGTAGGGGTTGCTGCTCATGCCTACGCACAATAAAGCTATGCTATTGTGTACACCAACCAGGTTTCTGCACATAACTCCCCTCTGTATTTACAGACAAAAATTTTAAAAAGCAATGCAGACATTTTCCATAGAGCACATATTAAAAGTAAAGAAATAAACTGTGAGAGAATCCATAAAAAATTACCGACAAGTAACAGAAATTAAAAGTTGATGGTACACTTGAGTACGTGTACCAGTAAACTTGGAATTGGTATGTTTCCTATGGTCGTTATAAAGTTTTTGTTTGTTTCTTTCACTATGGCTTTTAAGAAATTTAATATTTCTGAGACAGAATCTGATGAAAGAAGTGTGTTGAAAACAGAATTTAGGATCAACAGCTGTGGTTGAATCCTTAGAAGCTAAATGTGAGAATGAGGCTACTGAACAAGTGGTTGCAAAATTATTATGAATGAATTTTGAATGATGGCAAAAGAATATTGGGAAGGAGAGGTGTTGGGTTGCTGGGGAATTTATGGTTCTGAACAGTCATTTATCTGGGATGAGTGGGGGAAACCCCAGCTGAAAACCTCACCTCATACTGCCGAGCAGGGTTTGAACCCACATGCGTTTGAAGATGCTACCACTGCTGTCGGTGGTATGAATATACCTAAGCCAGGGGTAAATGTTCAGATGAAGCATTTTGTAGAAAATATTTGTAAAAGTCCAAATGACTTCACTCCAAAAAAAAAAAAAGATGGGTTATAAAATAAGTCCTGTTCATAAGATTGCCACTACTGTATGCAAAAGAAAACTAGGTCCCAAAGGAACTATACCCTGCAGATGAACAAGAAAAACACTGCAGATCTTACCTAATAAGCAAATTGTGTTATGCATTCTGAATCTTAGTTAATGTAGTTAGTCCACATATTTCCTGTTGCACAGATTTTGCAAACTTTTACTCTCAATTATAGTATAGCAGTCTCTTTGGGGGCAATTCCAGTCAGAGCATCCACACTTTCAGAATTCAATTTAAATTTAATTTAAATTTATTGTCAAAAAAAGCAGTACAAACTGCGTATGACCACGTGGGGGACAATAAACTAATTTACTCTCCAGAAGCAAGCAAGAACCATCCCATCAATGACCCTTAAAAGGAAAGGATTGTTTGGATTATTTGTAAATCTCGCCCCCAAAACTCTAGTAAACCCTTATTCAAGAAATTAAATATTTTAACTCTTCCCTGCATTTATATTTATGAAATGGTTGTGTTTGTTAACTCATTTATTGATGTCACCCTTACTTAATAAAAAACTGTCTTGTTCACAAACACAACACTCTCAAAGGGGATAATATTCATCTTAGTATGTCGACCACTCTTTGTTTAAAAGGGCCATATCATTCTGAAATCATTCTATATCTTCCCTAAAACATTAAAGATATTATTAAATTTAATCTCTTCAAATCCACAGATAAAAGCTACCTTCTGCTCCATTGCTTCTACAATGTAAAAGAATTCATTGATTTTTATAAAAGTTAAAAATGGGTTTCTATTTCCTGTCAAATAAATATTTATTTTTAAATTATTCTTTTAAATATTAAATACATCAATTCATCTTGTCGTTTATCATGCCATTGCTCTAGTACTTTCAGAATAACTCTAGTATTTGAATTATAAGAAACAATAATAGCAAGCTGAAGAATAATTTTGAAATTTAATTAGTTAATTTTTATCTTTACTCAACCTTAGCTCAGTCTATAGCCCCATCCTGACCTGAGTTTTGCTTCGGGTATTGACGGATTTTATATTCATGCACTCTAGGCTCTTACCTAAGGGCAGTGATCTATTGTAATAATACATCTCAAATTCGAGTTTTTTTATACCTATGATTTATAAACAATATTTTCTGAATAATCTATGGTTTGATAATAATACATATGTGTGAAATACATTTTTTTATGTTTCTCAGTCATTAGAATACCTGGAGTGCTATCAACTGTGTTACCCGCATGTTGTCTTGCCTAGTTTGAGAAAAAAACCCTTTAACAATGGCTCCACACGGAGCAACATATTGCCAGATGAGCTGAAGATGTCAATCCCAGTCAAGTAAAAGACAAGATTATTAATCAGATGGTTGCAAATGAATACTTTCTAAGCAAGGATTTTGACAAAGTTTATATTGGACAAACACAAAGAAATTAAGAAATTAGAAAAAAGGCAGTTTTATGATGTGGAGGTCATTGAATTGAATTTGGAATGAAGTCATTGTGAATTTGAATTTTTTTGGTATTAATCTGAATTATTGTATATTCGACTACTATTCTCGTCTCTTGGACAGTTAACACATACCTCCTTGGTCTTATTCTTTCTCGAGTGCTACAGCTTTTTTTCTCCCCTAAAGGAATATTTATTTCTGTTGATTTCCAATTTTTATTAAGGAGTCTTAAGATATTACATTTAAATCTTGAACAGTTTTTTCCCTGAATATTTGTTTCTGTTCAGTGTATTAGAAAAATCCTGAGTTCTGTTATGTGTATGGAATTTATGTTAATATGAGATAAATACATTTACCAGTTTATTCTTATGTTTTTGTTTTGTTTTAGGGTTGTATTGCAGTTGGATCAGATGCTGATATTGTTATTTGGGATCCTAATCAGACACGCACCATATCTGCCAAAACACATCATCAAGGAAATGATTTCAACATTTTTGAGGTAATGTTATTGAACTATTTACAGCTGTTCAGTGTTTGTTAATAATTTTTATTGGACATGATAATAACCTGATTTCTAGATTTCGCATATTTAGGTCCTTAAAAGTTTTATTCTAGGCACCTAAAATGGCTCAGAAATGTAGGAGAATAGACCATGAATAGGCATTCTAAATAAGTCGACTTTGCAAATCATTTTGTGTGTGTTTATTCATTAAGCTTTATGGATGGAGGGGCTGCACTATATTCTACACAGTTCCTGGTGGAATGTAAAGTTTAAATTTTTGTTGTAGGAAAACTCATTGTTGGCTTTTACAAAATCTTTTTAAACTTTGCTTTTCAACAGAAACTGAAGAAACCAGAATAATTAAGGATTTTTTAGTATTATTAATGATTCCCAATGGAAATATTATGTTACTATATTTTACTGTATAAAGCTTACACTAGCAGTATATTTTAATACTGTATCAAGCTTACACTAGCAGTATATTTTAATACTGTATCAAGCTTTTACAAACCTGCTTCGATTGCACATATTTTCACGTAATTGGATGTATTGCTCTCAAGGCTTCTGACTTCATAGCAGAGTCTATATATTTCTTTGCTTCAAAATATAAGGACAGAAGTGAATGTCGAAGTTGTTTGACCTCAAGGGAGAGGGGAAAATTTTTTGTGTAGACTGTGGCACACCAGAGCTTGATATACTAGATGATGAAGATAATGCTAAGTTCATCAAGATAGCCTAATCAGTTTCATAGTTAGTCTCTTCCATTCTCTAAATGTCACAGGAGATTCTCCTTTTGATCACTGTCCTCCATTTCTGAACTTCATGATTAAAAGGAAATAAATATTCAGAAATCTCTTAAATTGTGGAGAACCTCACTGCCAGGTAACAGATTAATTATGTTATGATGAATGAAATTGGGAGACGGGACTGAGATTCAAACTCGGGACCTTCTGCTTAATGCGCTGATGCACTTGCAACTGCACCACCCAGGTCACCTCTGGGCCAGTCTGCCATTGACATTCAACTTGCGAGACCCACAGACCTCATTATCATTCAACATAACATGAAAGTAATATTATTTTTGAAATAGCTTATTTTATCTGTTATGCCTTTATTATAATTCATTGTGAAAACTAATTGAATAGATATTGAAAAAAAAAAGGCATTATAGGCACAAAAAGGCAGAAATTAGTTGTTACATTGAAATAAGTACTTTTAAGCTCAATTAAACTTTTAACACCTTTGTAGGTAGGTGATATGTGTCAGTGTTAGGCTTGATAGGATATGAAGGAAAGCAAATGGTTAAAACCTAAATATCATATATCTACTGATTACCTATTATGAAATAAAATTTTATTTATCATTAATACAATTGTTAGCTGTGTGGTTATGAAATATTTAATTTGTTGTTAGGAGTGCAAAATTGATTTGCTACAAACTTGCTCTAAATCTTTTTATTTTTTCTGTTCTGTTTTAGGGGATGGTTTGCCATGGTATTCCTGAATATGTTATTGTAAATGGAAGAGTGTGTGTAGATGAAGGAGCTTTAAAGGCCGTACAAGGATATGGAAGATTTATTCCAACTCCTGTGTTCTCACCATTGGTGTATGAACAAGTGAAGTCAAGAGAAGAGGTTATAGAATTTTCCATTTCTTTTAGTTTCTTTAGTATGTTACTCTTTTGTCTAAACTCTACCCACTTAAGTTGGTGGCTTCAATCAGCATTATTTTTAGTTTTATCGAGGTCTATAACCACCTGAAGAGGTTGGTGTTAGGAAATATACTGAAATTTCAGTAAAAAGCTTGACAGGAATGTTGTTATACTTTGAATCAAAAAGTATGTTATGTTGAACACTAAAATTTCAGTGAAAATTTTAGGCTTGATTGTGAGGTCCAATTATTCTAAGTATTACCTTTAATCTGGGCATTCTGTTGTTGCTTTTCAGCCACAATAGAATCAGCAAATAAAGAAAATACTAAGTTCAATGCAATATAGCACACAAAAATCTTCTTTACAAAAAAATTTGAAACTCATATAATTTGAGAGAAAACGGGACGATTTTACAAGCCAGGCAAGGGAAATAATTCAGTGTGTTTAATTATTTCATGGCAGTGAACTATATAATGACAAAGCAGAATACAATTAAGCAATCTTGCATTATAGTCTGGGAAAAATGCGGGGAGTGTGGACCCTTCATGAAATTTTCTGAGATTTAATGAAAGTACTGTTTTATGTATCGTTATTTGTCCTTTTGTTAATTATTGAATAACATAAATTAATTTATTGAATGAAAATATTTTGAGAACAAACGCAGTGGAACAGTGTTATAAGAAACCCACTTACAATGGACATTATGAGTAGTCCTGAGAACGAACTATAGAAACAGTGAATTTATTTCCTGATTATAAGATACCTGTTCGTTAGATATTCCCACTTATGCTGGTCAAAATCATTTCCCAACAGTAAATTCCAACCCCCTTGTAAGAGACAACAAAGCCATTTTCTGCGAAAATTCTGAGACTTTTTCAGCAGCTGCTCCCCATGTACGCCAACATTGCGGTCAGCATAGTATAAGCAGTCAGCACTGCCAAACCTCACTGGAACTATGGGGGAACACTGTTGATCTTATAATTGCTTAGTTTGAGCACTCATCAGACCTCACTTACTGATATTTAATGTGACATATTTTACATTTCCCCAAGATAATATTTTAAACGAACATTAGTTTGAATAAGTTAATGAAGGTCTGTTTGTCTATTATTTTTCATAAAGTAAAAAAAGTTAAAGAAAATAAATTTTTGCCTTGGGTAATTTTTGTGTTTGGAAAGAAATATGACGTCAATGTAAAAAAGTTTTTCCTTTGGGAATTAATGAAATATAATTAGAGAAGTCAAGAAGTTTGAAGGAGTTATATCATGAGTTGTAACTCAAAACTTGCAATTACCAGTTTCCACTCCAGCTAAGATTTTGAAAGGAAAGATACTATTTGTCCCAAAATCCTACCAGATGTCCATGCTGTGAACACAACAAGATACCATAGCATAGGTATTCATTAGCATATGTAGTTGAATGAGTTGATGTGAAATTAGACAGCAAACTTTTTATGGTGTGAGGAAACCTTACTCCACCATCCAAAAATATATCATTTTTTCCTGTCTTCCTCCCCATGCAGACTCCGTCTTTCTTCCTCCAAATATCATCTAGATAAATCGAGATAAATATTGTACCAAGAATTCAAATTATCACATTAATTATGCTAGAATATGTTACTAAATGTTTTGGAAATTTCAAGTTAAATTATCTTATTTTGATTAGAAATGTTAGAACGTCTGTAAATTGATTGTGTTTTATTTGAATTATATTTTTCAACTATATTAATTTACCTAAATAGCGTGTAGTTGTGCTGACCTGAGTAGAGTCAATTTAACAGCACTGCGTAAACTTTATTCAATTTCCCCTTCACATCTTGATATGTGCCATCTTTTTGAGGCCACGAAGTGATTATACACGGCTTTTCGGGTTCAGGTGTTTTTCATTGATGTTACAGTCATTTTACTGTGGTATTGTTTAGTGTACAAATGTATTCCATGATTTCTTAGCTCCTGACAAAGTCAATGGGAAGGTGACCCATTTTGATGCAGAATGGGAGTACCCATTTCTTGTGTCAACTTCCCCCTAGTGGTGATAGGGGAGGGACTCACCCCTACCCAAAAATCAAACCTAACCTAACTATTGTGTATTATAAATTAACAAATATTAGATTTTATTTTGTAACAGTAATTATGTCTTAAATAAAACATTTGACACACGTATAACAGAATGAGGTGAAAACCTGTGATATCATTGATTACCCATCCGAATATAGACTCGCTAAATTTCTGCTGGCATAAAGTGTCTGTGTGTTTACAACAAGAGGAAGCGGCTGCTATCTCACAATACACAGTTTGCAACTGCTTTCTTGACAAAGTTTATTTATTATGTTATCTTTCAGTATGATTGAAATATGTCTCATGATGTTGTGCAACCATCCTAATTCAATATAAATTTATAAAGTTGAGTAAAATTTGTTCTTAACCCATTTCCCCACTTATATAAGATTCTACTTATTGGAGACAAATTTCTGTTCCCCCTGGTGTCTCTTATACAGGGATTTAAGTAACATCAAGGTTAACATCAAAAATTTTTGGCAAGAAATAAATTTCTGGCTTCAGACTAGTGTGAAAGTAAAGTTGAATATTTATGTGAACCATCAAGAATACTATTTAATTGCCCTTGGGCTGGACATGTAAGATGCAATCTGAAGGCCTTGAGAAACATGCCTGTGTTCAGTGTCTTTTCAAGAGGGGATATATAGATGGCAATGTGTCACTGAGACTCCAGTAACAGATATCCCTGGCGACATTAAAAAGGTACCAATGGAGGCAGTGGCTTTCCAACGCAGTGCCTCAGGTAGATGAGACGCGAGACAGTTTGTTGCTTTGGAACGAAATAGGAAATGTTACAAAATGTACTTTGTAGAAATTGGAATATCATAAATTATGAATACAGAGGAAACAGGAAAATTAAACCTACATGAAGTTTATTGCTTAATAATATCAACTAAATAACTATTTTGTAAAAATATAATTATATCTGTATTATGGGGAATTTTAATGAGGATTTGAAATATACATACAGAACTGAAGTCATTAATACTGAAATTTCAGTGCTGAAAATTATTCTTATTTATTTATTAGATTATTAGACTTATTTGTAATCTGAAGATACTGATAAATCACCACCTACTAACCCTTACACAGTTTTCAAGTGATCAGCCAAAAGAGATGAAATTTGTACTATCATAATAAACTTAAAAGAACAGGGAAGTAGATTGTATCAATTCTAAAACTCTGAAATCTCTCTCTGTATTTGTAGAGGAATCTCTTACATATATAATGAATGTATGCATTGAAACTTTAATCTGGCCCAATGCATTAAAAAAAGAAGTTATCAAGCCCATTTATAAAGCAAGTAGCAAACATTTACCATCAAATTACAGACCTGTATCTCTTATTTCCAACATAACTAAGATTTTTGGAAAAGTAATGCACTGTAGATTTTTGGACTTCATTGTGAAGCACAAAATTATATTCAATAGGCAACAAGGATTCTTGAAAAAACTAGATACCAAAGATAATATGAAATTTTGGTTTATTTCCAAAGTTCTACTCTAGTATTGCAGAAAAAAGTGTTCATTTTATCTGCAATTTCTTGATCTCTTTTGTGTCATACATATTTTTTAGCTTGTTTAATTAACTTATCGGAAACTTCTACCAAATTTTTATATTCATTCTTAAGATTTTCTTAATTATGTTCCACTTTCCAAGTAATTAGTTTTTTTTCCTTTTTTTTCAAAAGATGAAGATTGCTTCAAAGATCAATCTTCTTTTAGGTATTTTATTAGATTCCTTATATCTGTTCTTATTTTTACTACTAATTGCCTTTTGCGGGCATGTGCTTATTTATATTATTATCTGTGGCTTTATTGGGGTCTTGTATCAACAGTGTGTTGCTCCAATCAGCATTTTTAGCTATTTTAGTTAAATTACTGTAGTTATTTTAATTATATGGATGTATATATATGGATGTATATATAC
>NNCF01126103.1:701968-910941 GCA_002313205.1 Laupala kohalensis
TAATGCAGAGAAATACTTACACCTAATAGTTGGGCAATTCTCACCAAAACTTCCGTTTCACCACCAGTATCAAATATACTCTTTTCACGAGGGTCATTCTTAATGAACGAGTACATGTGGAAAATACTCTTCTGCAGTGAACTCTGAACTGCAGGAATCCTTTTCAGTTTCTCGGCCATGGTTGACAAAAGTAACACACGCTCAAGAAATTATTAAACGATAACACCTCGGCAAACGAAGCACGCACGTTAAAATTTCCGTGTGGTACTATTGAAACATTCGTAACGGGCGTACCAACGCTATGGAAACAACAAAGAAACTACCGTAAAATGAATTTTGTTGAAAGTAGATTAAAAAATAAAGATTTCTTGCATAAATTACACATGTATTTTGTAAATGGGAATTGTGATTTTCTGTTACTCTAAAAAAGGGAAAAAAAGAAAATTTTAAGAACAGGTTCTCCTAGTGTTATTTTGTCAGGTTTGGTGGTAGTGAATCCAACGTATAAGATGAAAATATCACTAGTCGAGTTGTATACGACATAGGGAGAATCTGGGGGGAATCAATTGTGTAGGTTGGCAGTTCTCCCAAATTTGGTGTATTCACGGTCCGAGATTTTCCTTTATCTGTGGACCATTCAATTCAGCTTCCATTCAACACCCTGCACTCTCCAGGGAGTTCCCTTCGAGAAGTGTCGACGACGTTATTACTTCGGCAAGGATCGTCTGTTGAAAACATAGACGTCTAATGATAAATTCCATTATGTCACATCGGAGCTATGTCCCGCACACGGATTAAGTAGTGTTACTGAGAGGAAAGTCGCCATAAAGTACACACAGAGTACACACAACCCGTAGTGCACTTTCCACGTGCGTACTAAGTTTTGTACTGCTTTGACATAAATTGATGAGTTTGGTTATTAAGTGAGATACTTTTCTCTCAAATTAACATTTTAAATATTATGCAACGAGAGCTGCATAGTCTTTTCTTTGACGATTGTGCAACCATTGCCAGAGGTAAGTTCTGAAATTCACCATGGATCATTCTTTCACCTCATACACGATAATAAAAAGTTTTGGTGTCGCCGAACAATATCAGCTATCTCTCAATACTATCTACAGTATTTATTAGCAATATACAGAACAAGAATGAAAATTAATCTGAAGAATTAGGTTGACTCCTGGATCAACATATTTTAATATATAAATACAGCAATTTTAACTTTTCTCGTCTTTACTTTAGTTATATCATTTTTAGTAAATTAAAATTGCAATTTATTTTTTAAAATTAAAATTACAAAAAATTATTTTTGTATAAATCAATGGAAATATGTCAATATACTCTAACATACAATTATAAACATAGTTTTTGTCATTATACATGGTATAAAGTAATTATTAGTACTTTGGTTAAAAAGAACTTGAAAAATAATTTTGCCCGCATTCAGAGCGCTAATACTCCACAGTGCGCTGTCCTACTGTGTTGGCTTCGGGCGGTACGTCGCAGTGATGATTTGATGCCAAAACCCGGACAAAAGGGGAAAAAATCAAATTTGTTTCTCAACTTGAAATTTTATATCACCGAATACCGGAATAACTGGTGCATCTAACGACGTTAATTTCCCGCAAATTGGTTAAATCTGGCGTCTGCTATCGCCGATTGAACGTAAGGTTTGTATGTTTGCACATGTTCTTAAATTACTGTTTCTAGCGTTTGTAATGTTTTAGAAGTAAAATTATACTACCTGTATGGATCGTTGGATTGACTTCAGATTTCACACGAGGATAAATAAAAATGTTCTTTTGTTATTTATGTTTTATAATCATTGAAATTAAATTAACTGTCTTTAAAAAGTATCTTTATTTGAAAACTATATTTTTTAAGAAATGTTTTCAGCAATTTATATTTAACGTAATTTTTAAATGTGTGTTGGAGTCCGGCGCGCAACTTTGATGCCACTGCATTAATTTATATTGTATGTAGTATAGATCCCTCCCCCCACCCAAAAAAAATTGACCAAACTTGCCCAACGCTTTTTTATGAACATTTAAAAAATTAATGTGATTGAATACATTCTTGAAAAGCGTGTTCAAATAATGAAGTTAAACACCAGATTTTTATGAAGAACTTTACAAGGTCATAATGTAATTCTTGTTTATACATCTAATTGATATAATACTGAATATTTGACAGGGCCCCTCCTGACTCGGAGGGGTAAAGGGGGGGGGGCAAATGGAAATAAACCCCCTTGGAGGACAGTGGAATTTACATTGAGGTGAATTGTCCATATATCAGAGATGGAAAAGTTTTTATTTTGTGATGAGTTCAGAGAACTTAAGGATATTGAAAGAAAAGATATTATTGAATGTCTCTTTAACGTTTCATAGGCATCTAATGATAAATTCTATAATGTCCTCACGCCAGAGCTGTCCCGCACACGAATTAAGTAATATTACCGAGAGGAAAGCAGCCATAGTGTACACATATCCCATAGTGCACTTCCAATGGGGCCATCTCCACACTCAGCGTTGCCTATTTTCCCCGCGCGACCTTCAGCGTTACCACCGGGAATACACAAGACCGTCCAACTGCTATGACGTCACCACAGACTATAAACCAGACGCCCCTCTCCCATACTAACGGTGTGTAAACAGCTTTCAGCGCTCCTAACATTGTTTACGCCTAACTACAAGTTCAAAAACCGGCCACAGGGCGCATGGCAGTTCCCGATTCCCCTCCCCCTTCCCCCAACAGGTACTGTACCCAACACTCCCACGACCTCATGCTTCATAATTTCACAATAAGTTAGCTGAAAATACTTTCCCTATAAAAATTAACATTTGTTAATAGTTAACAGGATGTATAACTGAAATATTTTACTACACATATGAAATAGAAAATGAAAACAGGACAATTGACAGGAAATGTACACAAAGAAAATACATACTTGCTCTTAATTCTATTTATTCATAATAAAGATTCAGGACATTCTCATATGAATGGAAATATACAATCCAGTATACAAAAATGGGGTATACTTGCAATAAGGTACTCATTTATTTATATCCACCAACTATTCATATCATTAATAAATAAATGAGACTGTTAAAACAAGTCACATGAGAAAAGCTGTCATAGAAAGGCTATATAGAAAGCTGTCAATGGAATGTTGGTTTTGCTTTAAGCCACAGTGGTGTATAAATACCTCTGCTCATTGCATGAGAGAATTACATGCCACAAATCTAATGAAGGTCAAGTAGAAATAAATGATAAAGAAATGAAGACAATCCACCAGTACCATGTCTCCAAAAGCGATAGATATATCATAGTATAAACTAGTTACAATAATCTATGAAGAAACCATACAGTTTTGATTTATACAAGTTGAATATCATTCTGTTTAACAAATGAGAAAGGTGTTAATCAATTCAATAGCACACTACATTTCACATTTACAAATACAATATAAAAAAAGTCTGAAATTTTCCATTCTACAAACTGAATATCAATCCATCAAGGAAATGGGAGAGGTCTGTCAACCTGAGAATATCTGTGAGAAGACTGACTTCACAATAAGAAATTCACAAAATTTGTACCAATGCCAATGTTAATTTTAAAGAAAAGTTTACCGTAAAACCTTTTATATATCCATAGGATAACGTGACTAGATTTATCAGTCACAAGGTAAAAAAAAACACCTAGTTACAAACACCACAATAATGGACGTCACGCTCTTGAGGCCGAGGAATCGAACGGCTTGCACCAGTAATCGTAATGAACTAATCATTGCAGTAATGAAACCGAAGTCGTAGCTACACCTAAAATTTATTTCTTAACCTTCAATAAAACAGAACTAGTTCAATTCTGTAAAGTTGGTGTGCACTTTTAACAATCAAATTTCCATTACACAACTATGTAGTGCATCCCATTTCTGTTGGTTTTCCCAATGCTAGACACACTTACAATTGGAGACAGGAAGAGAAGGGGAAAAAACATAGTTTATTGTGAAAATGTTTAATAAACATGATTAAAACCTTTTTCTTTCCTTGCATTCTACTTTCTACTGGAACAAGTATTGTTTTTCATTTTACAATAAGTCTCCAAAAAGACATTTGTCCATACATAATTAAATTCTGCCACAAAATATGGAGAGTATTTCACACTTGCCATGCAATAAGTCTTCATAACTTTCCTCTAACCAGTTTGAGAGTTAGATCACAAACAAATTTTCTTTGGTTTTTTAATCTCAGAAACCTATTTTCAGACTAGTAACTTTCTGACAACAATATATGTGAATGTTATCAGATGAATACATTCATCTGGGGTATATTTTAATCAGCCTCAATTAAGGTTGTTTATGACACAAAACAACAGACTAGTCATATCTATATCTTGCATTATCAATACTTTTTCACAACATATACAATTTATTTTTTAAAATAACAAGTGACCACAGTAAGTGTGACGAGTGTGACTTCAGATGTTTCAACAAAGTCACACTCGTCAATTTCCACAATGACTCCAGAAAAATCTGACTTGGTGAGAATACTCATTTACAATTTCCTCGCATAAAAAGTCCTTCAGTACTACTTTTGAACCTGATGAAATAGGTAATTCTAGTGTTGACAGTAATCTTAACTTCTTCTCAATTTCAAACACTTGTCTTATGGATACATGATATTGCCCACCAGCCAGCAGTATTTTCCAAATTTGGCTTCCAAAGTATCAGTCTGGAATTTTCCAGGCAGCAGATAAGAAAATTTATAATGTTCTGTACAATATTGAGTCAATAACAACAGACATCATGATGTTTGTTTAAGTGCCCTGAATGTCGGCAGTCAGTTTTCCTCATGTCATGAAACCTTCCCAGTAGTTCAGCCATTCTATAAAAGTGGCTCAAAAATGCACACCGTTCACCGCCATCTGAATAAGTGGTTCTTACAATTTTTTTTTTTTTGATTTCATGCCTTTATGGGGAGTTTTCACATTAACAACCTGCCACCAGGAGCTAGTAATTTTCACAAACTGCTGTGCCTTCATACTCTTTCAGAGATAACTTTTACCCCGAGTACATTTAGCGCACTGACAGTATTGTCGTTAAAAACTTGGCATGCTAAACCAACACTTTGCCTTTCCTTCACTGTTAAATTGCATCCATGTTTAACTAGTTCATTTTTTTTCCACTTCATAAATTGAATGCAAAGTTTTGAACGATGCAATCTTTACGTTCGAAAAGTCATGAAAACTTGGAAATATCAAATCTAATCCTGGTGATTTCTGATTCAGCCAAGCATTTCTGCAACTTTTAAATATATGGCACAAATCTATTAAAAAGAAGAGTGCCACTACCCACAAGATGGTCATACACTTCTTGACATGAAGATGGAGAAGCAAAAAATGATATACATTTGTTATTAATAGAGATATCACTAACTACTGCTATCACATTTAAAGATAACTCACTTAGACCTAAAATTACCTTCCTTACTACACTATGCAATTCCTGGGCATGAAGTCTTTTCACACGTAAAATGTGGACAACTTCTTTCACTGAGGACAAAATACTTTGCACCATAAAAACATGTGTGGTTGTTGCTATCTCGGTTCCAACTGCACAGGGTCCTACAATACTTCCACCTTTATTTTTATTTTTTTCCACCTTTATAATCCATGCAAGGTTTAAGATGGATTTCATCTAACATCAACACTACATGTTTCTCATGTGTTTGTAAACATTTCACTTTTTCTTTAATGTACTGCAAAAAATGCTCGGAATTCTGTTCTAGGATGGGACAACAATTTAAGTTGTCACATAATTTTTAAGGGTATTTGGATGAGGCAAAATCAAGCCACTGTTTCCATGAAAAAATCTATAAGCATGAGGAGAAATAAAAAAGACAATGAACAAAATACTAAATATGAGCTTTCATACACATATCTACTTTTGGGCAATGAACACTATCTCAACTGGTGAACAATAAAACCTATTACACTCTTATTTTCATGACTTATGTGTAGTTGCTGAATTAAACTTAAAATGATAGGAACATTATCTTCCTGAAATGACAGGTCACCACAGCCATGTATAAAGTTATGGACTTTCTGCATGACAAATTCGATGTCATTAATATTTCTCACTGCATCTTTCTCTCCCTCATTAATTTTCAGTTCTATGCCATATGAATATATTTTCACTTTTAAGTCTTCATTCACCAAGAAATATACAACAGTGTGTTACTGCACAGAAACACTCACATACATGAAAATTACACATGAAGTTTTAGGTATTATACACCAACCCTCCAAAAGAGATACGTTTTTCACTTTAATCTTCAGCTCTTCAAAATTAGCAAAAGAAATAGAAGATAAATAAGTAGAATGACTTGCTACACTTTCTTCAAGAGCTTGGTGCAATGTTCTGTCATATCTCTTTCGTCTCTTTTCTTCTGGTGCTTCTCGAGACGATGTAACCGATGAGANCAGCTTCTGGTGCTTCTCGAGACGATGTAACCGATGAGAAGTAGACTGGACATCCTGGGAAGATAGATGGGGTAGCATTGCTTGCCAAGCGGAGTTTGGAAAGCAGTGCAGTGATGATTCTACCAGTTTTCTCACCTGTTGCACTTACTTCCCAAATAATATCACACTCTAAAGTGCTTGTGGCAAATCTGGGTAGAGAATCAATGAAAATTTAAAGTTATGTCTACAAATTAAACAATAATAATCAATAAAATTGAGGTACGTACCCTTAAATGTTCAGTTACTATATAATCTTTACGCGATAGAGCACGTAGCCATTTGTTCCTATACTCTTCTTCTCTTGGAAATTTGAATTCATGAACCTTCTCACATCCATGTTTAGCTGTCTCACATCCATGCCCAGGCAGTTCGGTACACAGCACTTTCGCACCATTTTCTCCTCACTTTAAAACTATTTTTCACGAGGACTGATCGAAACAACAGACACGATTCTGGCGCAGACTCACAGCCCACAATTAACGTGTAGATGCAGGCCGGAAATGTGTCTTGACGTAGTCGGCGAAATCAAGCATTTTGTTCCAGCACCAAATTCCGAACAGTTCGGAACGGTTCCGAACTCTCTCGGGATTTCCTCAGTGCGCATGCGCGGAATTCAGGACGGTTCCGAAACGTTCGGAATTCTTTGCTGCTGGGACGCCTTTTGCGTGCCATATTTTTTTCAAGTTATTCAAATAAAAACAACACAAAAATTATTTTAAATTCGAATTATGTATATTTAAAAGAGTTCTTGAGCAACAGTTTTTTTATCTCCGTATCAATATATGTTGCGGAAAAATCATTTCTTTATTTTTAAAACCTATTTTTAATATTCAGTATTTTAATAAAATGTTTGTATTGGCGTGGTAATTCCCAACATAATTTTCTATTTTGATATGTGCAACAACGAACAATGCGCCCAGTCGACGGTTAACTCTCAATCGGGTTAGTGGAATGAAATGAAGTTGGAAGGTAGTGTTGGGTCGGATCCGACCCGACTTCTGTATAATGAGGTTTCCGATCAAAATAGGTTAACAACGTCATTTTATAACAACATTTATTAATGATATAGTGCACATTAAAAAAACTCTTTTGAAGAAAATGACAAACAACATTTTCAAGTTTTGATGAAAAAATGTGAACAAGTAGCAATTCCAAAATGACATACATCTAGTAAAATTAGTACAAGTAAAAATAACCGTATTTAATAATAAGATACAAATTAACAATTAGCTTATTAATAATGGTACATTGTGATTTTATGTCTCTTGATAACACACGGAAGACCAATGTGCGGTTGAGTGTAAGTATCACCGCCAGGCACCCGAATCTAGAGTATTTCGCGTTGTATCAAGAGATAAAATCACAATGTACCATGATTAATAAGCTAATTGTTAATTTTTATCTTATTTTTAAATACGGTTTATTTAAGGGCCGATGGAATATTTTTGCGATTAGCCGATCTTGAAATTGCAAGTTTTATAAAAAATACAAGAATTTTTAAATCCAAGATAAAATTATAAAACTAATCCATTTTATAAATAACTATCCCAGAAATGTCATGTAAAATTTCAATGCCCTAGGCTTAACAGTTTTGGTAATATAGATTTTCAAAGCTGACTCATCCCTTGAGAATGCTATAAAATAGTGTTTTTTACCTTCCCAACACAATTCAAAATACTCAGACACAAGCACATACTTATATTTACTAACTTTAATATCATGTACATTTTCACACTTTGAATATAAATTACCTTCTTTAAGAAAGAATGAATGGCAAGTCAAACTTGATGATTGACTAACTTTCCATTCTTTCTTTAATCTACCAGTAACCAAATAAAAATAAAAATGTGACGAGGAAAGTAAAATATAACAGATGGCGAACAACGAAAAGTATTAAATCACAAATAGAAATTAATCAAAGAAATGAATCGTGAAATGAACTGAATCTAATGAAAGTAGAAATGAAATATCAGAATTAAATAAATACAAATGTAATAAAATGAAATACACAGAAAATTTATTAAAAACACAGCTAGGTCTTTATAAACTACGAGATTTCAGTCACTGATCGGAAAGAATAAACAGGAAAAAGCAGGGTCAAAATGAAACACAAGAGGTTCAAAATAGTCTGAAAGCCAAAAGAATAATTCAATTAATATCCCAAGGTCGAACAAAACAGGTAGCACAATTGAGAAGTTTGCACGGCGACGCCAAACAATCATGTGATACCCTCTTCCTTCCCGCTTATTTCCCCCACCGCCTACGAACCACGTGGGTGACCGGCCGTAACTATAGTTCCGAACTTAAAATCCCTACAGAAATCCAGAACTTTCAGAATGGTATCGTACGGTTCGGAATTCCTCGCCGGCGACTGCTGGAACAGCGCACTGGGACAAAAAGTTCGGAATTGTCACTGCTGGAACAGGGCACAACTGGGATTTCGCTTTTGAGCATGCGCTGGACAGTTCGGAACCGTTCGGAACTATTCGGGATTGCTGCTGGAACAAATCTAATGCCTTTAGTCGCTGCTTAGACATTTAAACCAATCAGAACGAGAGAACAGGTGTGAAGTGAGAAGTCTGCCTATTCAAAAGCTTTTTGATTCATTTGGGACGTAACTAAATGATTTATTTCAATTTCGAAATTTTGTTACATTAGATGGAGACAATTTTCTAGGTCTAAAGAATTTACCTTTTTGTCCCTCTTCATTTTATAGTAAATTAATTAACAATGAAAGAGAAATGCGCTGATTGTTAACATTATAAAAAAATTCAATTATTATTCTTATAAACCCAAATTTATTGATAAACTTTGCTATTTATTTTGGTCTTTAAACAAGATGCTTTTACCTTTTTCGTACTGCGAGAAAGATGTCCCAAATTTAAAAAATCTACTACTTCAAAAACATAAATAATTTATATAGGAAAGTTTAATGGTTAGTCTATATTTATCATAAATTTGACAAGATTATACACTATTTCATTTACTATACCGGAACATTTACGTTCATCTACAAGAAATATGGTTTGAAAATTGTAATGGTTTGAAAATTAATTGCAATATTATTTTGATGAACACCGTTACTCTCCGACATAAATGTTCTATACTTGTGAGAAATTTTAATTTGTTTCCTTCAGGGAACTAAATCGCCGGTTGAAATGAAGCACACTACATAGAGACGCGACTAAGCTGCAGTGTTGCCTCCGTGCATGGTAACAGCAGCACTGCACGTGACTACTGACAGCTCGGTACGGTAGGAACGGTTGTTCAGGTACTTGTGAAAATTTTCAAAGCTGCGTTGTTGATCCGACGTACCGACTTTCGATAACGCTAGGTGGAGACAGAGCCTTAGGGGTATCTCACTGCCCCCCTCCAATTGGTGCCGAACTTGTAATTGTATGGCATCTTGTCACAATTCATCTTAACGTTTTCGAAAACTATTAAATCGAAACTAATATGTACGTTTTCGATTATTTTTACATACCCCTTCACCACTCCACCCGTTCAGAATCTAGGAATGTTTTCCCTCGCCCCCTCCCCACAGTTGCTGTATCTTTACATAGCATAAGATGTGACCGTGATGAATTCAACGACACTGAAAACTATGTATGCAACCTCAATATTGGTAGTTTTGTGTTATTTTTACACGTCACTCCCTTCTCACTTCACTCCTAGGAGCAGTGGTGACGGTAAGGATTCGTGGGGTCACCCTCCTCTTCCAAAAAATGGACTCACGACTCATAATTGCACACAATTATCACGTACACATTAAATGAACTACTAAATTACAGTCAGTATAAAATATGATTTGCATTATTACTTATTGTTACTATTTATAATTTCACTCTTTGTTTCTATGGTTTATTTAGATATCTGTCTCATTGTAATTTCCTACTGCCTTTCTTACGTCGCCTGATTTTCTTCTTTGCCGGTAACAGAAACATAAAAGAGAATTCTTAGAATTCCGACGTTGATATTTCCGACGCATGTTGCGTTCCGCTGAGCCGGAGTAGCGAACAACCCAAATCAATCCTTTGGATTTACTTTCCCTGCCACTTCCTTCCTCACCCCCGTTTTAGGTTACCATGGGTGTCTTATTGCCGAAGGTACTGAATTTAGACTTAGTGACTCTCTTGATGTCATTATCTCAGTGACGCCGAAAATATTGCATTCATCACTGATATTTATAATTTACGATAATTTCCCAAGTGGTGTATGGAATCTGTTCGTGAGCTTCTGTTATCGGAAGTATTTTTTTACGTTTCAGCGGTCCCAAAAACCATTTGTCCCAACACTAATATCTGTCATTTTCGATTAATTATGCATTTCATATCCAACCCACCCCTATCCAAAGGATGTCATTTTTCTCTTGTAGGGTAATTGTGGACTTAAGCGACTGTCGCGACTTTCATCTATAGCCCAGATTATAGGTTGGCTGAGAAATGGGCCACGAAGATTGCCACGTCTTGGATGGGGAAGGGAAGAATTGGTGATCCGGACAAACTAGTCTCAGGGAAACTACGAGTAAAGCTATGGTCACACACATGGCAAGATTTGCCAAAGAGTCATCGGTAAATATTTTCTTCAATGATTTGCCTCCCGTTGCCCCAATGAAACACCAACGGCAAAGGCTGGCCACACACATGCCAAGCCTCGCCAAAGAGTCATCGGCAAATATTTGCAAATTTCAAACGAAAACTTTAAATTACTTGTGTCATCTCCATTAAATCTGTTCATTTTGGGATTAATATTGTTTTAAAAAAGATGCTGGTACTGTTACCTTTTTGTTACAATTATTATTAAATCGAAATACGTGGTATTCGTATTTAACATATAATTCTTGTTCAGCAATACCGGAACAATTTTTAGAGCACTATTGTAATTAAAATAGGTATTAATAATATATAACTATATGCCCTATATATTTTATGCAACCTAATGGAACAACAAGTATTCATAGAGACATTAATAGCTTAAACGCACGAGGTATGCTGAGTTAAAAAAGAATAGATTATAATTATAATAAAAACTTTATTAAATGTTATTTGATGTTAATATAACTGTTATAATTGTATTCTTATTGCTCGTATTTTATTCTCCCATATTTGCTTACGTACAGACTTCTAAGAATTACGATATAATTTACGCGCACTATTTGCGTTCTTCGACGAACGTGTAGCCAGATCGACAAGCAGTCGACAAGGAAGGCGGCTCCTTTGTCTTATACTCGGGGCTGGAAGGTCCTTGTCGTTTGAATCGACCAACCTTCCAATACCTTCCAGCATCGAATATTTGACTATCCTTGCCAATGGGGAAGCGGCCACACCACTCACCAATGAATAACTTTGAAAGGTACTTGGCAATGATCGCCATGTGTGTGGCCCAGGCTTAAGGATCAGTCAGTGTGCTTATTCACACAAGGTGACTGAGGCCCGCATGGCGACTCCTTGGTGTTGTGATCGGTGTGGTTGCTACAATCGCTAGTTCAAGTGGAACGCTCTGTGAGCGTTGCCAGAGTGTGAGATACAATGAACAGTACGTTTGAGTTTGGATAGTTTTTAAATAAAGAGCTGTTATTTATTGTTAATAACACTGTGTTAATATTCTTCATTTTACACTTTAAATGCAAATATAAATTAAAAACAGGTTATGTTTGAAAAATAAAAAGAAATTTTTCCAGATACTTCGATTTCAACATGCGTATCCGTCTCATGGTTGTCAAAAAATATAATTGCGGAAGTCATTTCAAATTAAAACAATTTAGGCGGGAATAACCGTCCAACGACCGCGCGGACTCACCAAGGAGTCACGGGTGTCATGTACTTGAAGCGGTCGCGAGCAATGATGTCATCCGTGACGTTACAACCACGACCACGAAGCCCACGGTCGCTTAGTGGAACGGCGATTTGGGCGTTGCGGGTGTTGCGAGTGGAACGCGCCCCAAATGGAAAATACGCGATCGCGATCGCTGGCCACAACACCAAGTGGAACGTGCCCTTGGTGGAGGTATAGATTGGGATCATGACGTAGGACTGCTGACGGTACGACTGGTGGTGGTCACTCGATGGACAGTGGGACGGTCACCAGGGGGTTACACGAATACAACTCCCACGAAGCTACCGGTCCCGTCTGCTCCAAGGCAAGATTGAGGGCTGATTTTAAGATCCGCTGCCAGGAGCGCTTCTGCGCTGGGAGTCGGATTTTGGATTTTGAAAACCGTTTCCGGGAGCTGAGTGACTACCGATTCCTACCGACGACTGCGATGTTGCAGGAAGCGTGCGTCCGGTGCTTGCTTTTGATCAAAATCTGTTTCTGATCGTTCGAAAAAATAGAAATAAAATTTTAGTTTTAAAAATGTTTTTTATTTTAATAAAAATTTAAAGCATAAAATATCAAAATATAAAAAAATATATAAGAAAGCACCATACTGAGTTATTCATTTTTCGAAAATAAATTGGAGTCGTTTTGGGTCCTGAACAAACCTGTTGATGACATCTTCGATCATTGATGAATATGCTTTGACTCGTTTTTGATGAACACTTAACATGCACAATCTACTCAATCTGTCGTCTCCCATGGCAGATCCATTCCAGGGTTTCACGCGCCTTAGAGCACTGAACGAACGTTCTATGGTACAAGTTGTCGCTGGAAGCGTCAAACCTCGGCTTTAGATACGGCTGGACAAAATGTTCCTGTTCGACATAGTTGCAGTTAACGCGCTTTCAAACTCACACACGAAGTAAAGTGAGTGCGCCACGCCCAAAATCACTAAAATATTAATTCCTCGTAACGAAACGAATCGGAAGGGTAAATGATGAGGTATGAGGGGGATGATGCACCCCCCGCTGAAAAGTCTGCGGGTGCTAATGGTCCGGTGCTTTCAGATGACTGCCTAGGTCAGACATGTTAGATGTTAGGTTAGATTTTCTTAGTTTTCCTTTTGTTACCGTGTTTCTTGTGTGTGTTCCGTTTCGTTCTACTCTTCACGTGATCTGCATTTTTCGCATGTTCTACTCCTTACCAAGGAATTATTTTTCGCATGTTCTACTCCTTACCGTATGAGTATATTTTTGTCCTCGTCGAAAACAGTTTCGGTAACTTGGTCCCTCTAAAATCTCCCCGCACTCTGCGATATTGTGACCGTCCCTCCCACAATGACTTCACGTCTCTTTGTGATCTTCACAAAAATGACTGATATCCTCTAATACCATCACCATAGTTTTGCCACGTGTCGAGCGTGTCCTTTCTATATTCATCCTTATTTTCATCCGTTTCATTATCCCCGCAATTTTCCTTCTATGTCGTTTGCCGGCTTTCCCCCCCCCCCCACTTGCTAAAACCACAACCATTTTCTTTGTCGTCCTATCTGCCTCTGTTCGCTTTGCCTTTGCCACTGCTGCATATGTCCTCGTCTACACGCTCCGTTATTGTCCCTTTTATTTTATTCATCTCATTCCTCATCTCCTTCATTGTGTCTGCTCCATCACTCGATGCCTCCTGCTGTCTGTCTTCCCCCAATGCCATCTTTGTCGACATTTTCTGCTCCATCCCTCGCACATGCTTTGCTATTTGTTCCACTAGAATGTCGAGGAATCCCTCACGTGCGTCCCATAAATATTAATTCCAAATTGTCTAATCTGTGTGCCAGTATTCCCACCATTCTACTCTGTAACTCCCTTCTATCTCTACTATCCGTGCAACGCTTTCATCCTCTAACTGTCGTATCCTATCCTCTAGATTCTCATATTGCTCCGGCATTCTATCCGCTATTTCTCGCATCTTTGTGGTCAACCCTCCCGAAGCTCGCCACAGCTCTTCATCCCCAATGTGTTCACTAGTTAACCACAATTCACTTTCAATTTATTCCGCTTTCCTTTTTTCCCTTCGACGAGGCTCGTATCACCCTCCTGTTCACACCCAATACTTCCCCGCCCGCCATCTTCACTTTCCTGCAGCACCCTTTGTGTTCTCGGTTTCATTTCCCGTTTTTCCGCAGTATATCCTTCCTACATCTTCCAGTTACTTCAAGGTATCTAATCGTTTCACTTGTTTCCTTTCAAACCAATATCTCTGTCCGTTTCGGAGTTATGTCATAAACTGTCAAATCGATAGTTACCCCTAATCTATCCTTCTCTGTAATTTCTTTAAAAAATTTACTTCAAACCAATATTCCGGCAGGGATGTGTTTTTAGGTCCTTGCACCTCCACCCCTCACCCCCGCATTTAGACCCTGTGCGCATAAATGTGCTTTGTGAAGTCACAGAGTGCGTCCTTTCTTATGGGAGTGTTGCCGTTACTTTTGAAGCTCCTAGAGATTGCTATAATACCGGTACCAGCACTGTCTTGACCTGTTTGATCTCAAGGGGGCTGTGGTAAAAATTGACTGTCGGTTTGCCTAGTTCCCATGTATATTTGAATTTCGAACACTAAAAATAAACCACTCCAGTTATTTTGAGCGACTAAAAGTTGCAAAATATTTTCAGGTTATTACATAGTACCTTCTCTCCATATTTGGGGCCAATCCATCTGATAGTTTCCTTCGTTCGTCATTTCTAAATAATTTTATGGTAAGCGTATACGGTGTCACGAAGACCAAATTTCCATGGTCACAACTCAGCCGACCGTGCGCCGATTACTGCGATTTTTCATAGGCTGCCTGTTTCATGTCCTCTTTCACCTATTATAGTTATATACTTGAAAGAAAGCATGTAAATACCTCTCTTAGGTCCATTAACATTGAGAGCACACATGGCGCGTTTGCTCGTGTTACCATGGCTATCAGCGTAATCAAAATGTATAGATTCGTTCTGAGCCTGAAGAAAAAGTCGCCCTGATGCTAACCAAGAGAGAAGCGTGGGAGGCGGTGACGAACTATTAAACCTTCGTGATTCGAATCCTTCGTCTCTAGGAGAAGGAAAGTTGAACCAATAAGTAGCAGATGAGTCCTGATGCCAGTTAACTCCTCTCATGCTTGACGGAGGTTCCGTGGGAGCTGCGATTGCGTAACGGGAGGTGGTTTAAGTGTGTAGATATTCCATATGCATTGTAGTACGGACCACAAAGTGTCTTAGAAGATAATGTGTGGGTTAGAAGTTAATAAAACTGTTACTTCAAAAGGAATACCAAATTGACAAACAATATTGTTTTAAAGAGTTCATTGATTTATAATAATGATTAATTATAAAAACCATTATAAATAAATTGTTGTAACGAGAAATGTACCCTATGATGATATCCCAAATTTCCAAGAACCAGTTACCTAAAGGCAAGTGATACTTAAGAACCTAATCTTTTTTACTTTTGTACCTGAAAAGTTTGGATTGAATTCATGAAAACAAAACTGTAGGGAATTACTGCTTATATAATAATTCTTAATCATTCAAATTTAATCGCGCATATCACTTGTTCCCAGCGCAATGTGCATGTGTTCAAATGGTATGTTTTCTATCATATTGTCGAATTATTCTAAGAAAAGTTTTATGAACCCAATCTGTTAAAAGATAATCATAATTACGTCACAAGAAATACAAATAATGTCCTCAATTATCGTTGAAAACTATTAAGTAATTTATTAATTCAATTTTATTTTTGGAGATTAATAAATAAAATTTATTTTCAGATAATTATCAACCTGGTTCGCTAATTTCCTTTTAATTTTAAGAACCGGGTCGCGCGAACCAATTGGATATCTTCACTGGGTATACCCTATAATTTGAATTACATTTTGGGAGTAGATGCTTGAAATTGTTGAATGTTGTCACAAACACAACAGTAATCATTCTCTGAATAAGGATAACTTTTGTTATTCTTATTTTATTTTTAAAAAAATTAATAAAGTTGACATATTGGCAACAACCGTAAAAATATCACGTTTTGTCAAACATTTCAGGTTTCAAAAAAGTATTATTCATTTTTAAAGCCAATATTTTCACTTGTTTTTGGATACTGACTTACTCCTATAACGTTAATATTTTTGCTTGAGACTAGACAGATGTAGAAGACTGGATTAAGTTTTCTTCACCAAAACATTTTTTTAATCAGTTGCAGATTCCAGAACAGAAAATGCCTTTCACACTTCATATACATTGGAGTGGATAGAGTTTTTCACAATTTGAATTAATTTCTGTTTAATTATATGCATATCATAAATAAATATTAATATATCATTAAGTAATATTATTTATTAATGTTGATGTACAAGCAACTTTCTGTGAGAACTGAATATACATCACTCATTATTTATTAATCTTTGTAAAATTTTTACAACTTCCATTTAAAGTGACTCAGACTTCAGTTTAAGTGACTATTACGTAAAAATATATTACCTGAAGTGGGTACCAAATAATGTTACTTTTCACGGTTGAGGTATCTTTTATTGGACAGATTCCGGAATTTTTTCGTTTTGATAGAAAATTGAGTGCACTATATCGTAAAACCGATTGACGAGCATAACTAGATGAACACTGATTCGTCGACGTATTATGCTTTCGATATCTTAGCGGTCAGTAGAAATAATTTTCGAAAAAAAATATTATTGCTCTAGTTAGGAAAGTAGTTCTCTGGTACAGAAGTAGAATTAAAGTAGTGAAGTAAGTGATTGTGAGCTGTGACTACTCGAAGAAAACAAACTGACTGATGAACATCAACATGTTGGATAAAGCGATAATATGATATGTACATTAACCTGAATGTATTTTTATGCTAAGGAAAGGTTGATAAATGTTTAAGGTTATTTTCTTATTTATACTACTTTAACAATACTACGTCAAGTGTTCTTAAAAGTGTGAAGTAAAACAAGTTTTGTTTTAAAAATACAAATTTCAGTGTAGTATTAGACTATTTGAACGTTTCTTTTGAGGGTGATTTTTAGAGAGTCAATAGGTTACTTTGAAGATGCCTAATTCTGTAAAAATATTATTTCTTTTCTGCTAATGGTCTTTTCAGAAAATAATTTCATAACGATTTTTTTTACGATCGATATAGTCGAATGTTACGTTAAGAGGATTCACTTGATTTGGAGATAAATACGTAATTAATTGTTTGATCTCACTAAGTTCTTTTCAGAAAGTTTTCAAACAAAATCGATTTTTATCCTTTTCTTTCGGGAAAATCACTTTAACTGAAGTGTAGTCTATTTTTCTCTGTGCTGTCACTGCAACTATTTTCAATTTGTAATTCCCGGTCTTTTAGGCGGAACACAGGCGCTACTCTATTACCTCACTTGCAACGAGCGTTTCGAGTGTCCTTTCTGTGAACTAAAGATACGGCTGGCAGGTTACCTATGTGCTCATGTTATTGCTTTCCAGTCAAGTGGTTGGAGGGAACACAAGTGAAGCTGGAGGCGCTTGTTCGAGTGCAACTTGAGGACCCGTTTCTTAGATAACAATCTACTCGCTTAGTTACATTCGTAGGAATAGAGGTGGAAGCGCATTGAGCAAGGAAGATTTGAGGTAACCTATTGTCATGTTTATTTTTTATTACACTTTGATGTAAATAATTTTCCCCCAACCAATAATGTGTTCCAGCTGTCACAGTGCTAATGTTAGGTTAATATATTTTTTTCATTTCTTTTAGAAGAGGATAGTTCTACTTCGTTCATTCCTTATTGTAGACGATTCCTTGAGTAATCGTTGTTGACGATATATATTGAATTTGCAGAAAGCTTAGAGTTCGGTTACTTTTATCGATATCGTGTGAATAAAACCAATACAGTTCTCGTATTTTAAACGATCCATCGCAATTTATTACTAATACAGAGAAAATTTAAATAATCGTTTGTTTTCCTTGGATTAGAAAACTGACATATGGTGTCACTTGTTATTGCAAGGATATCTGATTTTTGAGAGACTAAGATCGAACTTTGTATTTTGTGTGATTAATTTAAATTAAAGAATATTAAATAACACTTTAGTTCAGATTTTGTGTTATTAAAGACAAATTCAAATAAGACAAGTTACTCTTCATTATAACAAAGTTTCCTTTTGTTTGATTTGCAGAATTTTTTTTAACCAGAAAGAGATTGTGTACTGATAGATCTAAGATGTATTATTAAGTAAGAAATTTAGTATTTAAATAGTTATGTATGTCAAATACCAATGAAGATCAGTTACTAGGTGTAATGTCAGAAAATTTTGAGACTTGGACAAAACTAACATTTTTATTTTTAAATTAACTGATGTGAAGAAAAAAAATTGGTATATGAGAGTATTTGAGAAGAATTTTTAAAGACCAAATTCATTGAAATAATCAGTGATAACTACGACAGATATAACAAGATTTAAATGTTTTCCTTCCCTTCTTTCTAATAATTTATATTCTAATGTTTAATAAGCATCATGGAGTATAAATTAAGGATAAAAGTTTCAGGAGAGTTAATTGACTTAAAATAGTATTGACTTTATTTTTTTAAATTTTATCTTGCAGGATGTTAGTGTCTTTACTTTTGTGCAAATCTCTGAACGAGCATATTTTCAGTAAAAATATTTTATGAGTTAGTGTGTTTAGCATTTATCCTTGGTTATTTGGGTATTACAAAAAAAACTGAGAAATTGTTTGTCTGAGAAACTTTACTATTCATGATGTTACATAGTTGAGAAACAATAGTTGTGAACAATTAAATAAAACTCATACTATTTATTTACTTATTCATTCCACAGGACTAGCCCCTTACATTACATCATACTGAAGCAATCCAATACAAATTATACAACACCAAATAATGTGCTACCTAATAATACAAAGTATATACATAAATTTCTATACATTCTTGCCACATACAATTGAATAAGAATGCTTTCAAGATTTTTTTCTTTGAAGAGTTTACCAATATTTTATGGCATAATAATTTAACTCCAGATAGCACACAGTTAAAAAATTCAAGTTGAAGTCAGTTGAATGCCGTAGAGACATATGACTATTACATTTATAGTCCCTATGATAGAATTCCAAGTGAATGTTTGCTGAAGACAAATGCTTTTCCCAGTGACATAAAACTGAATGGCACTTACTAATTGGGGACCATCTGCAAGTCCATTAAAAATAGTAAAAAATTTCAAGCAAATTTTTCCCTCCTATGTAGATTAGTTTTGGCTCCAAGGTGGATTCTGTTCTTAAAGATACTCATAATTTATTTCACTGAATAGTATACCAGTTTTATAATTTACATACCTAAGGAATGTCTTCTGCACCTGTTCAATGCCTTCACAGTGTATATAGCAGGTAATAGAAAGCCCATATCATTGGTGCGAGGCAGAATGCACGAATGAACTGTACAGTGATTTAGTAGCCAATACACTTTTGAATTGTTCTGTATATGTTATTATTGAGTGTATCATTTTTAAAGCTTTATGTGTAGTTTATTTAATGTAGCTCATCAAAGTAACTATGGTGTCTAATATTTTACCTCAGTCTCTTACTTCTAAAACAGCATTGTTAATTTGATACTGTAGCCCAATTGGATTCCTCTTCACATGTTAAACATATGAATAAATAAATTAAAAACAATAAATTTATTGTAAAAAAACAAAAAAACAATTACAAACTGCAGCTATAGGGTAGCATTTTTTTAATATTATGATGGAAGTCTTTTTTGAACAACCCACTCATAAATTAGTGATATTGTCCCTCAGTTGTGAAGGATCTTTTTCAGATAATACCATTCTATAGATTTTTGAAATTTTTTTTGGGAATTGCAGATACTGAGAAACATCATGTCTATCACCAGACTGATGAATAAGGTTTAATTATTCTAATTTCCAAATTTCTGGGAAGGTACCATTAACGCTCACATACTGTCTTTAATTTCCGGTTTGGCTTCTTGTAGGCATAAGTCTCATAACTTTTCTTTTATAAATGAAGGAAAGATAAACGCATCTGTCTCGTTAGAGAACATAACCATATTAGTACCACCTCCTAGATGAATTCTTTTCCCATTCCGTGCAACCCTAATTGATTCAGTTATCAGTGGCGATAGTTTTCACAATGTTCTTCGCTATTTCTGACTTCGGTTTGTTCTCCCTACTATGGTTTAGATAAAGTGTTTTATAGAAGCCAAAAACTACAATTATACTACAATTAACGTCCATTATATAATCAAATTAAATCAATAATTCAAGACTTACGACCTTTTACGGACGAACAGTGTATATTTATTTTGTGATTAAAAACCACAACGTTTGGACTTCAATCGAAAGACGAAACATTGCGAGTTTTTAATCACAAAATATATACTGTTCGTTCGTAAAAGGTCGTAAGTCTTGAATTATTTATTTAATTTAAAAAGTATAATTTTTTTTTCCTAATATTCCGCTCCCTTTCTGGAAGAAAATTTTCTACGTGTGTTCATTTTCCACAGAGTATTAAAAATAATGTATATACTTCTGCAGTATTCCTTGGGCGTTTGATTACAAAAATGTTTATAATATGGTAGTAGTTGAATTTTGCCTTTGATTTCTTTGTTGTTTAAATACATTCAACAATAACAAACAATATAGAAATCAAGACAAAATATTGGGCGAATATTACGAATTATTACAAAGTAATGTTTTTTTGGTATTGGGAATTAAGTTTCCTAAGATTATGTTTAAAAATGTGTTATTTTCCGATATACTTTAACTTGCAATATGTTTTCTCCATATGTATTTAAACCGAATTTCTACATAATGAACAAATGTTGAGTCCAAATATTTAAACGATAAAATAGATGCATGAGCGTTTGTGGGAATTAACATAATTTTAAACGTAAATTTTCGTATTTTACCTAAGCACAATGTCAAATACTTACATAACCTATAATTTTTGTAGTAATTTTCCAATTAAAATAAGAAAAAAAATTGGCGCATTTATTAATTACAACAATTTCCTTTTAAATATTTTTTTTTTAAACAATGAATAATGTATGCTCCACTAATGATGTAGACCCATCGCGGAACCAGCACTAATTGATAGCCAGCTTTGACGGACCGCGTGCTTGATCACAAATCTCTGGCCACAAGGAGGTTGCCAGAAGTTAGCTTTTCCACGGGGAGCCTTTGTGGGTGTGCCACGGTATGCCGCCTGGAGTGTGTGGAGCTATCTAGATCATCCCTCGCAGCAGACATATGATGACTAAAAGTGGGTCGATACTACTGAAACTGTCTGAAGCAGTTACCGCCACCGCAGACTAAACAGTTCTGCTTGGAACGGTCTCGCTCTCGCTTCGTTACAACGGAGTTAACAGTTCTTCTTGGAATCGCAACAAGTCATTGTAGCTATATGTACCTTGCGTACCTGGCATCTTTTTTGCGACAGTGATAACGTGCCATCCATGTATTTTTGCAGAGATCAGCCACAGAATGAAACTGTTTGTTAATGAGTGATGTTCTCGATAACACAGGCACAAAGAAGTAAATTGATCTGTTCCAAGGACTAAACCTTTGTATCTTTATTTCTCTAGGGATCTAAGTTACCCCTTTCCCCAAAAATTCTTGATCTGCCTCTGGCTAGAACGAATAAAATCTGTTAATTATCTTTTATCGAACTTTATTATAGAGAAAACAGCTGCTTCTGAAATAGGGCACGTGAAAGTTCTAGATCACGTCGCGGAAATCTGACTGAGGGAGGCGGTTATTGTCAACCATTTTACCGGATGTCTGAAGTTAATTGTAACATAATTTACCAACAATTTCATACATCGTAAGTTTCCCTTTAACTGTGCGTGAGAATATTTCCGTATGTTGATATGAACGTTATATTGAATGTTACAAGTAAATATAAAATCTACCAGCCAGCAACGTACACAATTCCTTTGGTTGTAATATATTTATAAAAAATTAATTTAATTCATAGTATTATCCAAACCTTTAGTAAATCTTAAAAATTGTTAGTTTCTTTAGTCCCTTGCCATCTACGTTGTCCCTTGGAGTTGTATCTCTGAAATGATCAAGCGTTCTGAAATTACCTTTTATCTTGAGTGGCCTCTATGAAGATCCGTGATTTTATTACTTTGCTTACAGGTAATGTAGATTTTTATCTTATATGATTTAATTGTCAGCCGTTCCTTAATCCAGCACTCATACAGATTTAGAGATTTTCATGTAGGGTAGAGCGGGCAGTAGTCCGTGAGGGCCAAAATCCGCATCAATGTTGTTTTTTTGGTCGCGTTGGTAATCGCTGTTGTTGCCATATGGTGCTCATATGTTGTAGTACCTCTGCTGTTGACTGGAATATCACTTCGGTATTTACATATGTGAGAAAAACTGAGATAAGTCTACTTTCTACTGCTTTTGTGTAATAATTATATTTTCTGAATGTCCCGACACCCGCTTTCTAAGTGTTAAATAACCATACAGCTCTTGAATACAATCATTTAGCTTTATAATGATGCGCTAATTTCTACTTTTGCATCATGCAATGATTAGGAATGACTAGTTTTTCCGACCGCTATTAAACAGGGTAAATTCCGCTCAACAATGGAGCGGATGACCGCTAGCGGACCTTTACCCCTCGATACAAACTGTTCCTCCTTTTCGCTGTATTTTTTCTCTTTGACCGTTCGATATCTGTAATAGCTTATTATTAACAATAAAAATTTGTAAGTACTTATTAGTTGAAAAGATACCAATCAATGTCGGACTGGCCAGGTCGGCAATTGCCGAGGGCCGATGGATCCAAGGTGGCCCAAAAGGGATCCACATAACTTTTTTAATAATAATTTTTGGTTTCTTACCCCAATGTCATTGTTAGTGAGTGAAAGTAATTATTGATCTGAGTCAGAGTTCATGAAGCGGAGCCACCTTTTTTTAATATGATCTGAAGTCACATGTTATTGCGTATTTTGGTAGCTTTCATTGAAAGGTTTTTCACTTGCCTTTCAATTTTTTAAGTGAAATATATTGTGTAATTTGTATTTAGAACACCATTTATCCCATTATTAACTAAAGTATGGTATTTTATACTTAAAAATGAAAATTTTTAGAGAACTAGGGACTAAAAAATGTATAATAAAGAGTTCCGCTTTATGACGACTTCCCAGAAGTTAAAGGCGTCTTTCAACAATTTTTTGTGTGACGTGAAATATATTGAAGAACAGTTTGTCTCATGAGGATTTTTAAACATTGTGCTATTTTGTGTCTATACGTTTTGCAAATTTTACTTATGTTAATGAATCAGATCTTACTCGCGAACTGAAGCAATTTGGCTCGCAGTGCGTTTCTACGCTGTCTCTGAAGGCGGCTCCACACATTCGCTATTCGGCGAACTCCGTGCAACTGCTCGCCGAATAGCGACTAGTGTGGATGGGTTGCTCGCTATTCGTCGCATCTCGAACACCAATTACTATAGCCAAATCCGTACGGAATAAAAATAGTTTATTAATGATTTAATTTCATTGATTGAATGAAGATTAGATAAGACCCATTTACTTAACATTTCGTAAGAAACAACTGCATACGCAGCAGAATGTGTGATTACTTCAGATTCTCTCTCCATAACCTCTAATCACTAACACGAATATTCGTCGTTCCCAGAGCGAGCACGTGCTCGGCAAATTGCATATGTGTGGATCAGTGTGCTCGCCAATAGGCGAATAGAGCAAATCGCTAGTGTACGGGATTCGCTGTTCGGTTGCTCGGAGTTCGCCGAATAGCGAATGTGTTTAGCCACCTTTAGAAACAGGTCGTCCTGATGATCTTTGTACCTGACAAACGTGGGTCAAGCAATGATGTTATATATTGTTAGATTTTGTGTTGTGTTCCTCCTGACGTTTAGTGTTCCAATATTTGTGTGTTTTTTCTGTTTGGCGTGATTTACCTCAATGTGGCTTCTTGGATGATTTGAATTCAGTTTATATGACTATGTTAGGGACTTGTAAGTAATTCCATGCTTATGAACTATGAGAGGGACTTATTTCAAAGTACAAAAACAGTAAAATAAATTACTTGCACTAGTGACGAACTGAGATAAAAAAAATGGAATAATTTTTACTATTTAGTTGGAATCTTCCTATAGCAAAATACGTTACATTTTTCTGTAATTATTTTTGTAGTTCTGTACCAAATATATGTTTCACTAAAATTATTTCATAAAGGAATATTTTTATTAAATATTAGTATATCTTCGTGGAAAATTTACAATTTATTGCGAGAACATAACGTCGTCTTTAGTGTTTTAATTAATGTAGAAATCTCTTAGATTACGGTGAACCTCACCGCCAGGTAACAGATTAATCATGTTACGTCGAATGAAATTGGGAGACGGGACCGGGATTCGAACCCGGGACCTTGAGCTCTACGCGCTCATGCGCCTACCAAGTGCGCCATCCCGTTCGCCTCTCGGGCCCGTCTACCATTCTCATTCAACTTGTGAAACCCAAAGACCTCTGAGGTGGTCTCGTAGAGACTAGATTCCTCATCTGAGGCGACTCCCTTAGGAAGTACCCTTAGGAAGTCTCATATACTTTTCTCCGTCGGCAGTTTACAGAGAGGAAAAATTCTGTAATGAAAGGGTCATTTCTGTCGTGGTCCTCTATATTTTGGTCGTCTTCTAGTGCTCTATTCATGCTCAGAGTCTCTAGATGAACTTATTACTGTCTTTTATTTGAAATTTGAATGTGAAATAAATATTCGGAGTATTATTTCAAAATATACAGCGACATATCAGTTTTATAAATATCGTAAAATTGTTGTATAAATGCAATTTTGTAGTAGTCAGAAATTGATGTATTTTTGTATCTGCAGTGCGTTTGTTGTCCTATGTATTTCATCATTATTATATCTTTCATTTCAGTTTAAGAAAAGTGTATTCTACTTCTGCTTGGTCCATTTACACTGCTAAATATTATTCAAGCTTCTTCAAACAGCAAGTGTAGCAGACAGAAATTATTTTACTACATCTATACCAAACTTTGAAGCGAAATACCGCTAATATGGATGTGCATACTAATTTTACTTTACGTACAGAAAATTTAAGCAAAATCATTGGAGCAGTTTTTGAGAAAGATTCGAAAGAGAATTTTGCCCTTTATGTGAAGTACCAAGTACTCTTTGTTTCAAAGTAAACAAAAATAGAGCACGTGCATCGACAAGTAAATTCTACCGTAAATACGAAATGCGAATTAAATTGGTTTATCCGTTTACTCAGAATTGCTGCGCACGGACGGACTGACAGACGCTATGCCGTAAACCACTTTTCAGAATCAGGGATCGCTAAAACGGATATTTCCGTGGAAATCTCGCTTTTGAATGTTTTCACGATTACAAAGTTTTCTATGTATTACGTATATGAGAAAGTAAAAACTTAGTTCTAGAGAAGCGTACAGTTTTGAGTCGTGACGACGGACCGACCAAGAAACACTTCATACCGGACTACGTTTGACGAATGGGAACAGATAGACTTACCAGATAGAAAAATGGCAGGCGTGGGTAAACAAGTCTCCACAAACTACAGCAGGGATGTCAACGGGAGCACATGCGGGCATCGGGGAATGGTGTGCTCAAGCAGAATAATTGTGCTCGTCGCGTGCGGAGGTTTGCTGTAACCAGTAGGTTACTATGACGGGTTGGAAAAAACCGTACGGGGAATTTCGTGAACCTGTCTTTTTGTGATGAACGCGGAGGTAAGGCATCATGTTTACTATGTGTGAAACATGTAGTTACGAAGAATAGTGGTATTAAACGGTGACAAACTAGGTTACTATCACATTGAGATAATAAACTGAAGTGTTGATTCTCGTCTTTGACGAAAGGAGAAAGTACATATTTGACATAGATAAAGATCGTTTAGTTTGGTGGTGAACAAAGAAAAAGGAAATTTATGTAAATGAACTTCGTCCGTTAAGGACTAAGAAACTTCGTGTATTCTTCGATGGAATATTTTTGGACCTTGGATTTGTGACGACGAGGATTGAGGTGACGTTTGACTGAGAATCCCAGAATGCGCAGTTATCGAGGTGAGGATGGAGGGATGGCGCAGTTGGTAAGCGCATGAGCGCCCATTGCCCCAGGTCCCGAGTTCGAATCTCGGTCCCGCCACCCATTTTCATTTAACATAGCTTAATTAATCTGTTACCTGGAGGTTCACCGCAATTTAAGAGATTTCTATGTATTTATATTGGTGCTCGTGAAAAAATATGCTATTGTACAATGATTAAGATGCCATAATGATCTATCATTTGTGAGATTTGAAATAATTTACTGAAATGATGTAGAGGTCTAATAAATTTTTTAAAGAGTGGACATATTAATTTTGTGTTAAATATATTTGATTGTAAGTAGTTAATTGTTACCAGTAGTATGAGTCGTGTCATCAGTGAAATTGATACAATTGTTCAATCATTCATGGAATGTGGAATAAAAAAAGATTGTTACTGTAGAATTAGTTTTTCTGAAGAATGGATAGTGTGATTTTGTAGTATAAAGAGATGCAATAATTATGATACTTTTGTTTGAAAACTAATGAACACTTATTAAAAAAAGTTGTATACAATTATTTTGGATGAGGAACATAATTTTTTGTGCGTTATGGCGTATAAGAATGATGCCAATAGTCAATGGTTTGAACTAATCAAAAAGTTCAATGGTTTTTAGCATTCCGTCATTGTCACTCTGTGTGCAGAACGGATGAGTCAACATTTATGTAACATGTTTTACAATATTTGAAAACCTGGGATATCGCAAAATTTTTAGAATGATTTGGAAATTTGTTATATTGAAACCCCAAGTATATTAAGTATTAAGTTCATAAAGTTGCTCCAGGTCGGCATAAAAGTCGGGTACTGTACTTTTTGAGAGAGACATAATGGTCTGTTCGGACCAATAATAAGATGAAACAACGTTGAGAGAATGAATCATTACGTATGTTGAATTAGTGTTCTTTAAATTAACCAGGTACTTTTGTTTTCAGTTGAAGGGATATAATTAAAGATTTCTGTGGTGTATTTTATGAAAAATTTAGAGATACGGTAACTTACAAGTTTTTTTATGATTATTTGTAACATTTCTGGTAGCGTATTATTTAACTTTCATTAACATAATTCGATTTGTTGATGCCGTCTGTAAACAGATGACAGAAATATTCGTGAAGTTGTATAATTTTTTTCTTTCTATATTTAGTTTTGAATTCTATCGAGAAGACTTACTACACATGAAAAGGTTTTTCATCACTAATTGTGTACGGTAGAAACAAGAATAAACTTTGAAATTTTGTTGTTGTAAAATCTTGTGGGTATGGTTGTTACCCGTTTTTATGAGGCGTGAAGTTTGTAGAAATTCGTTCGTGAAGGTGTTGTAATTTGGAGAGTGAGATGAATTATGTAGTCAGTGGATAACATGTAAATTCATGCGCCGATTTTATGTTAAATATTTGAGAAGAAATCTTAATCAGTTCACATCTCGCATGGGAAAGCCGTGCGCTGTTTCCGCGTTCAGTTTCAACAGATAAAATTCGTAATATTCAGCGTGATGAGAGAGACCTCCTGCCTGGGCGAGGTCTTCCGTCGCTGTGAGAAAAGCGTCCCGTTTCCGCTGTCAATGTACTTAAATTATTAGTAGCGATTACGCTATTGTTTTTAGTTACAAGTGAATAAATGGCACATTTTAGTATTGGTATTTTCTCGGGCTTTGAATAGAACTAAAGAATACAAAGTAAATGCACTAGTGCTCGACAGTCATTTGATTTTGACGCTAGATTCAATGCCTTATTAAACAAGAAGGTGCATGCTATGAAGTTTATGACAAATGAAGCAATAAGAGAGGTTGTTGAGTCAGAAGATTTGGCGATAGTGGTTAGATAAAGTGGTTATATACAATTTGAATTTTTCTTCAAAATATTATCAAGCATGCAATTTTTATCTTATCTTCATGGTTAGGGTCTTTCTGTCATGAATTGCGGCTTTTGTTTTTGGATTGTTGTGGTTATGAGGGTGAGAGAATGTCGACAACTGGAGCGAAATTTTCCAAATTTTTTAGTTCAACTAACGATAAAAATTAAGAAATATGAGTGCATATGAAATTAAGAAATATGTTTGACGTCTGAACACCAATAACATTGGGATGGAAATCTGAACACTAATTCCAAATTCCGTCACTATATATTTTTAGAGACAAAACTTCGTTTATTATTTTATTGTGAAAAACTATTTTGCGGTTTTCCAGTATGTAAGATTTAAATAATAAATATAATTAAATAATTTGTATAATTTGCTGTGCAAGATGCTTCAATGTAATGAAAAGTTTTTTATGATATGTAAGATGTCTCTAATATAGTGGACAGTGGCGGACCTATGGGGGGGAGGGGGACTAAGGGAGCCAACCTGAATTCTCAACAGATAAAATTGAAATTGATAAAAGGCATACTTTGTAATAATGTTACCAGGCTTTTCGTACACTATATTTACATGTGATAGGCGAACGTAATACAAATTTGTATTTCATGCTCTGGTTGAAGCGTCTCGCAACACTAGGCGTGTTCCATGCAGACTAAACTCTGCAATACTTGTGTAAGCGATATAGCGCAACCCCATTGCAGACAGCATAACTCATGGTTAGCCTCCGATGTTATTAACTCCTTGTGAGGAGGCAATAGGCGACGTCTTTCTTTATGGGATCTTTACCTGCCTCACAGGATGGACTGTCTTAAAGCATGAAAAGACAAATTTCAAACCTCTCGAGTCATCTATACACGGCATGCGGATTTACGGGATGCCTTTTTTCTTTCATGCGTTGTGTAGTCTCCGTGTACGTTGTAAGATGTTTATCTCTAGTTGATGCTTTATTTATTCATATTCTAGGTAGTAGACCTCTTTAAGACCGTTGTTTTAAAGAATATATTTTAAACAAACTCTTGATTGGGATTTTAGTTTATAACTTTCATATATTTGTTGTTCATTATGTTTGTATCTTTATAAAGTTCGGTTTTTGTCATGAAATTTTTAACCTTTAACATGTATTAGCTATTTTAAATAATTAATTAATTTGGTCGCTATTTAATAAATTGTTGAGTATAAAAATGGTTCTGACCGAATTTTTAAATTGTCTAGAAGTGCCAGTAATACATGAAGTTTGAAATCTGTATTACCTTATACTGAGAAATCTGGACAAATGGTTTCTCCTGGTCTTAAATAGAAATGTTCCCGAGTCGCTTTCAATATGAACGCCTTAATATTACAATTGTTTCCGCTGTAAAACTATGTATTATCTGTATCTGTAGTATTTTTAGCATTAAGATTTTAAGCATAGTCCTAAATTAATTTCAACTCCAAACGGGAATCAAAGATAGCACATGAAAGCAAAGACCGCAAGCAAGAGCAGGGTCTTGAGAAGCGCGAGGCCTTGGCAATGCATATTTCGCCTGATGGAAGAGCTGCCAAGGATCTTTACTCTCTATCTTTATGTAATGGTATGCAGATGCGCATTACGTTTAAATATTTAAAATAATATAAATATTGTAATATTTAAATATTAGACCAAGTGTTCTCACTGTTTTCTAAGTCAAATTGATAATTATGGATGGCGAAGTTTCTAGTGGGTTCTTGTGATTTGTCATTTAGGAAGTTTTGGATTTTTACGCAGGCCTTCTTGTATAGTATTTATGTCGATACTGTCCTGGTTTTACTGGTGGTACTTATGTTTTCCTTCTTTTGATTTCTTAATCATTGTTGTTGTAATTTTAGAATTTTTATTCTGAAAGAAACTAAATGTTACAAAATTATGCAGTGAAGTAAATAAAGTTTAACAGTTATTTAGTATCCTTTATAGAACTGTGATTAACGTGGTATTATATCGCATATAAAATTGTTATATACCAGTTTCAACGAAGGTGCAAATTATCAAAACGCTAGCTGTCCCTGCGGCTTTACTCACGTGAATTTTGTAATAAGTCTACAATTTTATTCTTTCTCACATTCCCATTGACATCTAGTGAGAATATTATCCTTCAAGGTTAGAGGTTTGATTGTATTAGTGTGTCCTCAGACCCTTATTTTCACTGATGTAATTGAGAGAAAGCTTTTAGAAGACACCAATTTCCAATTTCACTCCCGGAAGGGTGAATTTTCGTAAAATCTCTTCTTAGCGGGCATTTTCGGCAATTCTTCTTTACAAACCCTTCTTAACCCCCGCCTCGAGGGGTGTCGTGCTCCTCATATGATTTGAAGGTTACATATCGTCATTGGAAAATACGATTAATCACCCCATAATACACAAAAACCATGGACTCTACCCTAATATTAGTCTTATGTTATTTTTTAGGTCTTTCCCTTCCCACCCCGAACTCTGTGATCTCAACTTGAACTTAACTGCATTGTTAGTTACAAAATCTCAACAACTCTTACACTATGGATTCGATGCATTTTTAAAAATATTTCTAAATTAGTTTTCAAAAATATTTCTCCACAAACACATTCAAGCCCCCCCCCCCAAGTGTCCTGTTCTCACTGTCTTAGTGTCATTTTATCTTCTTGTGGAGACATTTCCGTACATGTGTACCTTAATGAATGCGTGATTGCTTCCTTCGGGAATTACAGAGTTTTCCAAGTATCCCTTATTTTTAAGTTACATCACTACATTCGTTTATGGAAGATCAAAATAGTTCTACTTTTTTCATAAAAGTGCTATTAGGTCTTAGAATGGAGTTTTTTAGATTGTACATTACGACTTAACGAAGAAATAGAATATTTACAACTTAAGTCATTAAGTTTCACCTTCTGCTGAAAACTACGAAAGAATTATCCTTTTATGAATTTTAGATTCTTCTTATTACATAGTATTCAACGCAATAGAAAATTATTTTAGTATAATATAAATAATATAAAGGAACTTTAATTCAAAGTTTCAATGGAATCAAGTTCTCGATATTTTGGAATTGAAACTAGAGACTGCATACCTTTTCCACCGGAGTAAGAGTTTCAAGTATGTATGTTGTCATGCTGTTGGAGAATTCTAATTTTTTATTTTTGAAACCTTACCTCACGCGTAGTACTCCATGACTCGGGACTGGGCAACACCATAATACAATAGGCAGTTTGAAATTAGCAGAAGAAAATCATTCACGATATTTTATTTTCGAGTTATCCACGTTACTGTTTTGTCATTTTAAGCGTTGTCATTTATTTAATTTTTTGTCATTCCCATTTTCATGCCTAGATATCCGATTTCTATGTAGTGACAGGACTTGCACTGAATTCAGTCTCACCACGTCTATTGAATTATGAATTAGAATACCTTCCCGATGAAAAATTGACATTCCTCTGTCGCTTGTAACCACATCCGTAGTATAGAGGTAGCGATCTTCTGCGATATATGAGAGTACTTGACACTAGATATAACCTTTAACCGCTGAAGGAAACGTTAAAAGAAATATTAAATGATATTTTTGATCTCCCATTCATCCCTCTCTCCGAGATTGCGGGGTTCATTTTATCGCCTCGAAAGGGACACACGGGACTGAATTTTCCTAGGAGAGACTCAGTTCACCGCACACCTGCCATGTCAGGTGAGGTCATGCAGGCGCAATCATCCGGCACTTGCCCCGCGCCCCGGATTTCCGCCTCGGCTGTTGGTCTCCGGATTTCTACTACTCAGTCTGTAGTGTCAATCATTATGTCTGTATCTTCACAACTCCAATTTAGAATGCCTGATAGACACATTCATTGTAATTACATTTTAAAAGTATCTCTCCTTAATCTAAAATGATCTTCACATGGGAATGTGCCTAACACTCTAGAATCTGAGATAATTCCGTTGGGATGTTGTATTATTTTGTTCCTTAATCATAACTATAATTGTTAGTTTGGTTTCCAATGAATAAGTTTTGTACAAGTTTTGGATTTCTTTAAGTATCTTGGAGGAGAGTTCTTTCTCAGATAAATTAGTTATTTTCCTTCATTTCTGCAGTTAAAGAGTGGGCACCCTTCAAGAGTGGGCTAGGAACAAACTTAACAGGCACATTTTCTCATCTTCAGGTAAAAAATAAATGTGATCGGAAAGGCGTGCTTTTTCTTCTACAACTACTGGGTGACTAAGTTTTGTTTTTAATCTTAAATTAATTGTTTAAACATATTTACCCATATGTACCTTGACACAAACCATGGTTCCTTGATGCTAGAAAAGAAATACAAAATAATGTTAAAACTAGTACAGACTATCTAACATTTTAGTTTCAATACTGCTATAATACAAAAAGTTCATTAGCAAACAGTAATTCTGATCAATATTTCAAATTATTCCGTAAATATTTCTAAGTGATCGTACATAAAATTGTATATATCACGCAGAATACGATATTATGTACTATAGTTTATTGAAAACAAGTCTACAGGTTGGAAACATAAGAATACCAATTTTCATAACAATACTATAGCATAATAAGGAAATTTCTTGTTGTTACAGGAATTTTTATTTTGGTCGGTGTACTATAATACCGGATTGTGCGATAATTTCACCATCTGTACGAAGAATTATTTGACTTCAAAGACTTCAAGAGGAATAATTTGACTTAAAGCAAAATCATTTTCAAATGCTTTTTGTTCTTCTTTATATTACTGTAAATCTACATTCGTAAACTGATGATCGTATGAAATGCATCGTATAATTGTAAGATATATTTAACTACAATAGATGTAAGAAAGAGACGTAAGTAATATAAATCCTAAGTTGGCGTTTTATTTCCATTTTACGTTTCCATGATTCTAGGAAAACCTCATTAACTACCACGTATTATTTGAAGATCAAATAAAAATTAAATACTCGAGAAAACGGTTTTCCCGCGAAAACAACATGGTGTTTGTTTACTTTACTTAGCATATTCGCGCGGTACTCCGGAAACGTTAATGAAGAAATTAAGATATTATATCCGCGTTGACTGAAGTCAAGTTGTCAACTATTCATGAAACCTGGAAATATTTATACCAAATTAGTTCTTATTAATTAATAATTCATTCTGCTCATTTTTAGTATTGGATGAGGTCAATTATTTGGTGATTTTAAAATTTGGTAAAAAGACTTAAGATTATCATTAGACTCTTTCTTAGACAAGGGACGCATTGTCATCAGTCACGTGATGCGGCTGCCATTTCCGTTCGAACAGTATTTTCCACGGTTATTGGTGAATTATTCTTGTAAATACCCTGTAAGTTATGAAAATCTTAATGTCATTGCGTTCCTATTTCCATAGTAGGTTGTTTTTCGCTAAGTCAAGCCGGTACTTTTGTCAGACCATCAAACAAACATAAGCCCTCGAAAGTTTCTCCATATAAGCCCGTAGTATTCGGTGTACTACTTTGCTTGGACTGTTTTCCAATAGATGGCTTTAGCGGTATGTGGTGGAAAAAAACTGATGTAGACGTCATACAATAAGCTTGGGCATTTGTCAACTTAACCTCATCGAAACGTTAGTCGATTTGTGTCGGCATCGTTATTCTCGATTGAAAATGTTAGCTTACGATCAAAATTCTCGTTATTTGCGGGAGGTTTTAATTTTGTGCTTCGATATGAAAAAATCTGCGGCTGAGGCTCATCAAATGCTCTCAGATACTTATGACGAGACCGCTATTAGTGAAAAAACGTGTCGTGAGTGGTTTCAACACTTCAAGAACGGTGATTTTGACGTCGAAGACCGGCATGGCGGTGGAAGAGAGGTTTTCAAAGATGCAGAATTAGAGACTAAAACCGTCGGAAACAATCACAGGCGGTCTGTGTCGAAAGCAATTAATGCATTTAAGCCCAGCATTGAAAGACAACGGCCGCAATACAACGAGACACACGATAAAGTGATTTTGCATTATGACAATGCTCGACCCCATGTCGCAAAGTCGGTCAAAACATACTTTGAAACGTTGAAATGGTAAGACGTACCCCACCTGCTGTATTGTTCACCCATTGCTCCCTCTAACTATCCCTTGTTTCGATCAATGGCACATGGCCTAGCTGACCAGTACTTTCGTTCTTATGAAGAAGTCGAAGATTGGATCGATACGTGGATCGCCTCAAAATATGAGCAATTTTTTTCAACGCGGGGTTCGTACGCTGCCCGAAAGATGGGAGAAAGTAGTGGCCAGCGAAGGACAATATTTTGAATCGTGAAAGTATTACCAGTTTTGTACAATAAATCCTTAAATGTCGAAAAAAAACTGCGAAAGTAAATTTGTACACCTAATAATTTAAAGTCAAATAATTCAAAAATTGGCGCCGCAAGGGTATGAAAATCCATGGCTACTGGGGAGGGTTTGGCTTGAACGGGACCAGTACACTTGCACCCAGTCGCACTTTAATGTAGGCGTATTTTAACTTATCTACCTGCGCGGCGGAGTCATGCTGTGATGTAGGTGGTAGTCCGCAGGGTTGGACGAGGAATACGGTAACACAGACCACCGTCACCGTTAATGTGTCGCCCTCCTACTCTTAAAATTATGAAATATAAAAGTTATTTCACTGGACGCGCAACCCCATATTTATCTTTCCTTCACCGTTGTAAAAGTTAACCTGTGAACATAAATATACTTACAAGTATAGACGGTATATTGATAATTATAAGATAAGAATATATTTCAAAACATTTCGGAATTTCTTTAGTTAGAAACCCTCATTATTCCGCGATTCTAATAAAATTGTAAACCTAACAATAATTGATCTAAATATTGACTTATTTCTGACTTTCGATATTCCAAATACAATTTTCTGCATTATAAAATGGTGTCAAGAAGATCTCAACAAGAAGATATCAGTCCACCACCACTTGAAAATACAAGTTCCATAACATTCCATGGAGGGTAAATTCAAAGAAATGAGGCAAAACATTTGTACTTGTTCAATCACTCAAGGAGATGGAATTTAAAAAAATTAATGGGAAAAATTTGTTAAGTGTAGTTTGAATGCATAAGGAGAGAAACGTATTTTATTTACAGCAACTTCAAGAAAACCCATTCCCATGAGCTTTCGTCTTCAGTAGTAAAAAAGTTATATTAATTTGCGCGACTGATGGAATTATAAATATCTTACTTACCTATTTTAACCGGTTTGCAGCATTATGTCTTCAGGGATTTCACACAGTGGTTGTTTGCAACTAAGGCGTCTTCAGACTGCACCTACTAATTACTAACAGAACTGCAACGAATCCTATTAAGATTAATTTAAATGGGCGTGGTGAATAACAACTGATAGCATCCGTTGAACAGTCCTTTTTTTTCTAACATTCCTTCGAATACAGAATTTCTTACCTTTCTGACGAGCCAATCCTACGCTACAATTAATTTACCCCACTTTGTTAATATGAACTTAGGTGTTGATTGACTTATGTTGTGAGATAGTTCTTTTTTCTACCTTTCTTTGTTATTTTTGAAACATTTGTCCAAACCTGTTGTTATTTGCGCAAAAAAGGGGTTGTATTGAAATATTTTATTATCTTAAAGTGGTGAAAAACATAATAAAAATCTAATAGACTTTCCCTTATGTTTTGTTTTTACATACTCTTTCATATATTTTTTTAAAAAAGTTAATGTTTTATGAGTACCTCTAACAGGTGAACTATTGAATTTTGGTTTAACTATCAAAGGAAAGAAGATGGATTTATCACGTCATTTTTTTATTTTTATTCTGGAACGACATTCGTTTTATCGTTGAAAATTGACCTGCTCACTCATCAACGCAGAGAATAAGTAATAGATGCATGAACTTCTTGACGGGTTATTGCTCGTGTATAGCAGAAGAATGCTAAAAAAACAAATTTTTCGAAATTCCGGAAGGCCCGGATTGTTATGGAATTGGTATTTTCAAGTGGTGGTGGACGGATATTTTCTTGTTTGGTTCTTCTTGGCACCATTTTATAATGCAGAAAATGGTACTTGGCATATTCAAACCCAGAGACAACTTAAAAGTTAGAATAATTATTGTCAGGTTCACAATTTTTTTGAATCAAGGAATAATGAGGGTTTGAATACGATATTATTATCGTACAATTAGCAATATTCCGTTTATGTTTCTAAGTACGAGTTAACTTATGCTATGGTGTTCTTATGTTCATTGGTTAACTTTTGCTACGGCGAAGGAAATAAAAATATAACGTTGCAAGTCTAGTGGAATAACTGGTATATTTCATATTAAGTGTAGGAGGGCCACACATAGACGGCGACGGTGGTGTGTAAGCGTTGCTGTATTCCTTGTCCAACCCTGCGGACTACCACCTACATCACCACAGCATGCCCCTCAGCCACGCAAATAGTTAAGTTCAAATGCCTCAAAGTTAAAGTGCGTCTTGGTGCAAATGCAACAAACTCTGTTTCATTTAAAACATTGCAGGCGGTACTTAAACCTAGTCGTTCTGACGGATATAATACCTTAATACACTTCCAATTACACAAACTGCCTACAACTAAAATGCAGTTTTTTTAATAGCGCTCTTTTAAGTTTTGTGTATATATTGTCACCGTAAATAGTGTGGTATTTATGTTAAGTGAATAAATAATACGTAAAGCTACATATTATATGTTTAATTTTGTACTTGATTCTTTAATGTAATGTCGTACTGTTTGGTATCGTTATTTATTTTTTACGTAGATTTCAAAAATACCGTATTATATGCAAAGTCTTTAAAAATAACTAAAATCATTGTATCTATTAGCTAGGAAAAATGAGCTCAACATCTGACCGGTGCTGGCTGCCTTGAGGACGAAAAGGGATGGGATCAATATTGATTGGATTGTTTCTAAATTTGTTTACCACTATTGACTTGTCTTAAACTATTTTGATTTTGTGAACTTTAAAAGTGATATACACGTACTGTTTATTTTTAAATATATTATTTATCTGTGCCAAATGTGGGACATTTTAATAACATTTCCTAAATGTCACACCCAATTTTTGGGATTAGGTCACAAATAAAATTCTCATAAAACATGCTGATGTTTCAGTAGTCTACGTACATAAAGCAATCTTTCAGTGAGACTCATACCGTATCCATTTCTAGTGATGCCTTTCTGGATGATCCAACAAAAGTTATTAATTTCTATCATAATATTTCTATTGTATGTTAAATGAAGATCATTTCCGATCCAAATATATCCAGATTTCCTTTGGAAAATAAAGTCATTGATTATCCTAAAAATTAAGTTAATTTCAGGTATTGTGTCAAGGAACAAACATTAAATGTTGAATGTTTTTAGCGTGAAAAAAGCAGTAAACAAACTGCATGTAACCGGGTAGGAAACAAAAAACTAATTTACTTCAAAGAGGCAATGAACGTTAGTATAATTAATTTTTGTCCCAATAGTATTCAATTATTTCTTCTATTTCACTAAATATTTGAAATAGTGAAACTCGGGTTATTAGACAACATACGCACCACAATGAAATCAAACTCGATCTCTTTTGTATTTGAAGAAAAAAGGTATTCAAGTTGAGTATGAAATAGTTGCTTATCTAATAATCTTTTGGGACATTTCATTCAAACTAGTAGACTTATTTCGAACTTGCTATTAATCTTGAAATTGTTGTAGCTAAAACTTAAGATGATCCTATCTTATCCAATATATTATTATATGCAACTTCATTCACAGAGGGCCCCCGGTACAGGTGTGTGTATATATATATATATATATATATATATATATATATATATATATATATATATATATATATATATATATATATATATATATANAGGTACAGTATATTCGGAGATGATTTATAGGTGTGAGATTTAGTGGCTCCAAATTGATCCAGCTATAAATGTCATTTGTGCTACTTGTATATCCTGTGAGAAATTTAATTTGTAAGGTTAAAGTTAAAATGTAGCAAATTCAGTCAAAGGATAGAAAAAAAAGTCACGTATCTGAAAATAATTGTGTAAAGCAGGTGAAATATATTTTTGCTGCACACATACTAGTAAAGCATTTAATATTAATTAGAGTAGATGCTCTCATTCTCTAGTTTTTATTCACATTTCACGTTTTATTCACATACTTTAAAATGCACAAGCATCATTTAAATGAATACATCCAGATTTTGCTTCTTTGGGGTTGAATCGTTCAAAAGCAATATATCAATGAAATATGAAGTTCACTTTCAAATGATTTCTCCGTTAAAATTGGAATATTACACAAAGCTTATATTAGACATACTATAAATATTTCCAAGTCTAAACAAATTTCCCAGTAATGTATTATTCAACAAATGCAGATACTACTCAGGCAATACTTATTTCAACTTATTCCTCAAATGCCTGAACAACTTGTTCCAGAATAGACCAGAATACAGCTTCAATCTTACGCTTCCAAAAACAGCCAGGAAACTATTAAATTGAGTCTACGGACATCATTTTACAAGATCGGAACGTTACACTTGGCAACAATATGGAGTGTCTATTCAGGTGTATCGCTGTATATATACTTCTATATGGAACAGACGTTCATTTTGGGAAGTGTGTGTTTTTTTTACCCTTAAATACTTGGGTCTGGAGTTTTACTTATTGACGGAAATTACCAAAGTGATGTTTAACCAAGATTGTTATGATATTTCTGTTTTTCTACTGCACTATTTCGCTGTGGTCGTAGCTGATGAAATAGAAAAGCCCTTGGCGCAATAACTTTATTAAATAATTAAATTCTTCCTGAAGTCTGCTTCTTCCCTTACATGGATGCCTTATTTCTGTAGCACCATTGAATGTAGCACTAAAGTATGCAGAGAAATTAGGGAATACAAAGGGAACTGCTTACTAATAGGTCAGTATTTTATCTCCCCTGTAGCATCGTTATTTGTGTTGTAATCTTCAAGTCTTCATTCTCATGAAAATGTTTTAAAACACACCATAGACCATTTTGATGGTGTGTAATTATTTGAAGGGATTTTCATCACCCACTTCAGGTAAACAACAGTGACGGAAGGAAATAAAAATGTTGCTGTACAACTCAGTCCTTTGTCTCGTATAATTGGAATTACAATTGGAGAACCTAACATTTATCTGGCATTCTCTTTGATTGGGTTTCCTGTAACGTTATATTTTTTAAGCTACAAGAATCACAGAAAAGCAACAAATTAATTGTTGATGTTAAGTTATTATCGTCCACACTCACCTTTTACGAAATAAACCATAAACATTATCTAACATGAAGAATTTGTGACTAAATATATTAGCAGCAATTGAATTAAATCTTTGTCAGAAAACGTAAAACTCAATTTCTGAAATAAATATCCGTAACTCCACATATACACCTATCAACGCCGTCCCAAAACACTTGTTACAGAAAAGTGTGAAGATACTTGACTTGTTACCGGCAATTACTAGATACTGACAAGTTTGCGAAATCTTTGTGAAACGATTGTAAGTAACTAGTTATTACAAGTATTGTTCGTGACAACGTGCTACGAACACACACATACTTAAGTGAAACCGACCCCTGGCTTACAGGTACGTACGTACAAGAACAAGCATACCGAGTTTGACTGTCACTTAGCAAAGACGTTACATTTTTTGTGGATCTCACAAGTATCTAGTTTCTGAATCCTACTATTTTAAAAGTATTTTAACTAAGAATTACGTCAATTTGACACATTTCTACTACAAATTTTGAAAAATCTTAAATTTAAAAGTAACAAAAACTTATTTTAATTCGTAATACCGTACAATTTTGTTTAAATCGTTCCTTTTACTTCAGCACTTTTACTTTATTTACTTAAGCCCTTTACAGATGATTCTATAAGGAAAGTATACTATATTATTCTGTTACATAATTTTTATTCACAAAAACTCTCGTTATTGAATTAAGCACTTGGAATTCATTGGATTGACATAACTTTTACAATATTTCATACCTATACATTGAGCGAGACTGATTAGCACCAGGAGTCGAACTCAACTCTCAAGAAGACTTCACCATTCAAATACAAACTCTCATGAACAACCTAATCACTAGGACTATTGCTCCACCGTCACCAAAATCACCATCAGATCAAATACAGTCATTTGTACAATGTGTACATTATTACTTAATTTATTTAATTAGTTGCGTTAATGATGTTCACAGTTGTTGGTGTTTCAATATGGTGGTGCTTAGCCCTTTTTAAATTTCTAGACACTTTTTCAACGAATTCAGCCTCTTAACTTTAGTATTATATCTGTCACTTTGAACTTTTACAAAAAAGTGTCCGGCCTATGCGGTATTTTCTGAGCGGATCAAAAACATGTCCATCTTCAGTGGAACTTTAAGAAGAATATCCTGTCACCTACCTAGTTACGTCAGCGAAAATTCTCCCCACTACTTCAAATTCTTTCGTCCATGTGGCTTTAAAAGTTCTAGAGCTTTGATGACGTTATTAGACGTTACCGAATTTGTCACTTTATTAGTGTTGCACACGTTTTTAAACAAATAGTGCTCTCGTCACGTCTCTGCTTGCTTTCCTGTATTGCCAAGCTCTTGAATTTTAACGAAGGGCTCTTGTGTTTTAACTTCCATTTGATATTTCATTATTACATTTCGCGTAATAGTTTTTATAAAAATTGTTCTGAACAATTAATGATTAATTCAAAATATTGTAATATCCAAACCTGATAGTTGGAAATGTCTGCTTTTGTAAATGTCTACCTTACACCTGAAGAGCGTTTTGAATTGATTTTCGAAGAAACTATCAATCTTTATCCAGAAAATAAAATGTGTGCTAACTAAAAGGAAATTATAAATCTGGCACCAAATGAAATGAGATTTATCTATATTGTTTTGTTTGCACACATCGGCTGTATTGAAAATATGTTGATTCCACCCGGTGGTTTAACTCCCCTGCTATGATACGGTTTTTAGGGTAGATATGAGGAAATACTGAATTATCTTCCTGTGTTCGATAGTGCCAATTTGAATACAATGCAAATTTTTGAAGGTCCACCCTTTATAAAATCTGGTGAACAAAAATGGTTACAATATTACACAAATGACCAAATGACCCTTACGTGAGCACCGATGAATCGCTGGTTCATTATTTTGGAAGACATGGGACCTACTGTCTTGGAAAAACTTATTGATACTTGAGATAGAGCGTAAATAAAGCGTCAACCCGTTGCTCCACACAAAACTAGTTACACCAAAATATTACGTATTTGATCCTGCTTTTGTAAGTGTGAATTTAAATAGGATGCAGTAACAAATTTTATTTTTATTGCATATATAAAGAAAAAAGTGCTGTTTTTTTCACTTTCAATGGGAGCGCTCACGTTGAAAATGTATTACTTAAGAGCCATCTGTCCGATCACAATCAAATTTTAATGTGTTTTAAAGACACTTATTGTTTAAACTTTTATCGAGTTCGAAACTGATTTGGTGTAAAATAGAAAAGTTCTTATCGTATTAGCACGTCGTTTTCTTGGTTCTGGGTGGTCGTAAAAGAACGAAATTGACCTTATGATGCTAATGATAATGTGGGACTAAGTTTTCAGCAATTTTTTACCTACGTGCTATCATATTTTATATTTATTCATATTTGTCTGTCCGCTTGCAGCAAGAGTGGCGTAGTGAGCGGCAGACTTGTGCGGTGCTACCGCGTTGACCGGCTATAGTTGATATAGTTGCTGCCTAAAATTAGGAAAGGGGTAAAAAATTCAGAAACTTTTGTTTTGTTTAGCGTTATGTTTTATGTAGTTTATACATTCGAACATAGGAATAAAATTTATTACATGTTATGTACTATTGCCTAATCTTAATATACTATTGTTCTTCTAGATGTCTAAAGCCTCTAAATGAACTTACTGTACAATAACTAATATTGTTATACTCATATTTTTAGAAATGCGATACTTTGTTGTTGTATGAGCAAAGTTCATGAATGGAATGATAACTGCGTCATTTGAGACTAGCGTCAAAAACGAGTCAGCTGTGCGTCTTATGAAACTTAGCAAACTTGCTTATAGTCAGCGGCGCCCATTTCAAGCAACGAAATGTAAACTATGCAATGATTTTGTGCTTATATTGTACCCTATTATAAAAATTTTTGCTCTAACAAAGTCATCGAAGAAAGTATCTCTAATTGGTTAAACTCAACTGGTCACATTAATTGGTGAAACACAATTGGGCACCCACTATTACATATAGAGACATTGATAAACGTTATTACTCTATATTTTTGTGCTGGCAATGGATACACAAAAATTATAAATATTTTTATTTATCTATTTTTGTAACAAAATTTTCTATTTTACGAAATATGCACCCCGCAACACTTTCATTAACTCACTAAAAGTCGCAGGAATTATGGAATTCATTTACTCCTAAACTAAAAACGCTACGCATTAAATCTTTTTCTATGATGGTATGCTTGTATTGATCTAATTTTGTTCCACGTGTAAATATTTTGTGTTCTAACGTAAGGCACCGAAACATGTACTTCAAATTGGGTGCCGCTGGCTAAAAGTATAGTCCATTAGCCACGTTCAGTAATGTGAAATAGATAAATGTTGTTAATGCTAGTTATGTGGTAATTGTTTGCTCACAATTGATGGCACAAACTTGTCAGTAAAAAATTGGTGATTTTAATGTTTAATTTCAGTAATAGATATTGTGAAACTCGTTACGTATGGTATGATTTTATGCTTGAATTGTTTTAATAGATTTCTCGAAAATTCACGTAATGTTCATGAAAAATTATTTATAGGATTTAAGAGCAAAAATATTTATGTATTAATATTTTGTAATGTATCAAAAGGGAACATTAGTGGACTATTTCGCCTTTTGCCGCTAGATGCTTCGCACACGCATTGATCGAAATATCAGATTGCTTGTCCCTTCTCGCATTATTATAACATAAAACATAAGGAGATACATCAGTAGATCAGTATGCACGTTAAAAATTTAGTAGTTCTTAAAAATCAGTGGGGTTGGCGACACTGGTACCTGTGAAGTATGCTCCGAAGAGAATCGAAGCACAGTGCTGCCATTAAATTTACTTCTCAAGTAAACTGTACAACTAAGGATGTACCCTATACAAGGAGAGATCGTGTCTTGGGAAATTGACTTCGGTGTGGGACTTGCCCACCACTTGAAGTGCTCGAGTTCGTTTCTCCTCTAGGGTAGTTTTGTTGTTAAAGTACTTTTATTTAAATTAATAATTTCATTAAAAATAATTATTTCAGAACATTATAAATATTTAATGATGAATCAGTTCTTGACGTACGAATTTCTTTTCGTTCAGTGTATTTTGGCAAATGTCTTCTCCCACCTACATCGCTATTTGCGATTGAAGCAGAAGATTCTGATGCGATCTAATTGGCGATTTTAATAATTAAAAACTGCATCTTTCAACCTCTACATCAAGAAATCACTATTAAGTCTTCAGTAATTTCTTCAACTCCTCAAACACTTGCAATTTTTTTATCTGCACACGATATGACAATATTGAACTATTACTTTGAGGTTTGAAGAAAACGATATGAAATGCTCCGATCACTACAAAATTTAAGAATAAACTGACACGTTGTTTTAAGATTGTATGTATGCAAAAGGGGATTATTATAGTATCGCTTACTTGAAGGTCATAACTAGACTGTTTTTGCTAGAAGTTAAAGAAAATTGATTTGTAATGACAGTAAGATTTAATTTCACAAGTTAGAGATGTAATTTAAATTAATAAAATATATCAAAATAAATTTAAAATATCAACATTTCTTATTAGGGTATTATGTGCGTCAGAGCGACTAAGCTTAAGTGCCAAAAATGTTTTAAATGATAGAATCATTTTCTATCCAGTGGCGATGAATTTTCATACCGTTATGGCGCAAAACTTTGAATTATGTGACTCAAATTCTTCTTCTTGTGTGGCACTACAGCCTTCGCGGAGGGTAGAGCTCGCCCGATTTCTTGACCCCGGCATTAGAAGGAGGAGATGTGGTCAGCTCCGACCGGTTCGACTCCAGGATAGATCCTGGTACTCATTTTATAGCAGACTGAGTAGTCCTGGGAGCCAGTCTGGATGTTGAGGCGTGATGAAAATCCCCACCTCACCGGTGATCGATCCCCGGCCATCCAGCCCACTGCGCCACGCTGACTCCATATGACTATGTGATTATATGGAGAAACTTTCGCGGGCTCATGTGTTTTTTATATTCTGGCAAAAGTACCACCTTATAGCGAAAAAAAACTACTAAAACATAGCAAATGGAAATAGGAACGCAATGATATGAAGATTTCCATACCTTACGGGGCGTTTTCAAGAATAATTCCCTAAAAACTTTGGAAAACATTGTTCTAACGGAAATGCAACCGCATCATGTGACTGAAGACAATCCCTCCTCAAAGGAGGAGTCAAAACGACAGTCTAAATTAATTATCAAGTTTTAAAATCACAAAATAATTGTTCTCACCCAATAAAAAATCAGTAGAATGAATTACTAATTAATAAGGACTACTTTGGTGAATATTTCCAAGTTTCGTGAATAGTTGGCAACTTGAATTCAGTCAACGCGCACATAATACCTTAACGAGTGTTATTAAAAAGTACAGTAATATTTTCTTTTACAACATTCTGAAGTAATTAATTTTATTAAAAATTACTTTGACAAATAACTGACCAAAAGGAAGACCCGGCTCTGCGTGTGGAGGGCAAGCACGCTACAGTTTACGCTACGGTCTCATTATAAAAGCTAAAGGTTAATGTATAAATTGAGGCGAAAACTTTGACAGCATTTTTCTTGGAATTAGCAGGCTACTGCGCTTTCTTCGACAATCGATGTCTCGCATGGGGTGCTAGAATCCCGCATGGGGTGCTAGAATCCTTCGAAAATTGACTTGGGAGTGGGACTTCGAAGTCGCGACCTCCCCTTGTTAGTTAACAAATTCAATGGTGCTGTATTCCTTGTCAGTCGTAACTTCCGTTGGTCGCGAAATTATCTGCCACCAGCGTGAGTATTATTTCAAGAGGAATCGGTTATTATATTCACGAACTTCCTGGTGTTAGGAATATTATGGTTGAAATGTACGAAATAAGAATGTATACTAAATTTTTCCTTTCCCTTATCCTTTCTTTGAATATCTCTTTACTCTTAATTGTCCTCAGGAAACGTTTTTGTTTGAATCTATATAGAGCCATATTAGAATCATTAACTTATACGAACATAGACAGTATTAATACTATTTCGGCAATTAATTATTTATTTGTTTTAATCAGTGTTAACCTATTTGCATCGAACATTCTCCTTGTAGGCCATGTGAAGTTAATGTAAGATAGAAAAAAATTCACATACTTGTCTGTTTTATCTTTGCTAAGTTCGTAAATAACTAATTATACTCTTAAATATGTTTTAGCCTTTTAGTGAGATTTATGGTTTTTAGTTACTTTATTTTGCATATGCTATAAGTTTGTATAACTCTGTTAATGGCATGACATCAGTCTCTTATAATTTGGGTACAGTATTGCTATTTTTCACTGGGTGTAGAAAGTCTCATACTGTCTAGAATTGTTTCAGCACATTAAATGCGCTTAATAGATAGCAGGTAATGCATGTTGAAATGTCGAAGTTCACTTTCGATTCATAGTTCTATAACTGTGTTTAACTCGGCAGATATAACTCTGAAATTGCGGCGATATAACTATTTATCTCGGCATTGGTGAATTATCCTTCAGTACCTGCGTTACCACCTTGTGTTGTACTTGGAAGGCCATTTACATAGTCTTTCTGTTTAACGGAAAGCAACGGTCCTTGGGTTCCATTCCGATATTGAATACATATTCCGATACCAATACATTGAAACGTGTATTGTTTCTTTGGACGGAAATGATTTTATTGCATAAACGTAATTGGAGTTCGAACATGCTCATTCCCGTTTTATTGCAGTTTGTAACTAACAGAATGGCTTCCTTGTACACTTTTGTGTTGATCGAACTTCACACCATGTGTTCCACTGTAGAAAACAGATCCCATCTTATGACTGAATGAGCGAGTAAGGGATGTATTCCCGCTGAGCCGCCACAGGGAAGATTGGAGACGCGCCACCGCGAACGGGATCATTGACGCACGCCTTCCCGCCGGTACCGCCACCGCCCACGCCTACACCGCCGCCCCCGCCGCCTCCACTGCCACTCAACAGCTCGCTCATGAAGGAGATGTAGGTGATGGCGAGACGCAGCGTCTCGATGCGCGATAGCCGCTTCTCATATGCGAATGTTGGCACCTGAAGCATAAGATACCTTTTACTTTGTATTCTTGATGAAACATTGGTTCAACATGAGATTTTAAAAAATCTATTCATGTAATAGAGCTGAAATTTTTGCCAGTTTTCCGATCATGAAGGTTGAACATTCACGAACAATATTAATTTGAAAGTTTGGTATTTAAATTTTTGTTTATTCGATAAAAACCGATCAGTTTTAATGCAGTCTCACATTCCTCTCCGTATTTCAGTGTTTTACAACTCAATAAGAAAATACAGCACACACTCGTTCAAAACACAGGGCAAATCACAAATAAACCAACGAACGATCTACACTAGGAGAGGGGTCCCAAGGCACATTTAACCCCAACCCTTTTATCTTACCCCCTGAAGTCCAAACCTCGACCATGAGCAACCGCTACGTTGGTTCTGATTCGCCTCCCGTACACGGCTGAAATCACGGCTGAAGAAGCGGGTGGTTTTCGTTCGTTGACTGCAATTTGCTTAGTATTTACGCTCCTTTAGGCTTGGGCTGTATGTGGGTGCGATATCCGTAGGAAACTCATGACCTCTCACAGAGAATACTGTGAAGTGATTAGAGTATCTTAGGAAACAAGACTCTGCCACTCCCGATTCGCTGTCGGCAAATTTACTTATCATTTATCACATACCATTTAATATGTCTAACGATGCTTCACAATTCAGTTTAATTTTAGGATGAAAGTGCTGTAGGATTCATTTCAACTCAAGAATAAATAGAGATATTCTAATGAGACATATTGTTTACTGTAATACCAAGGGCTCTAATGACCTTGCCGATGACGAGCCCTAAAGCCCCACAAGAAAAAATTACCAACACTGGATCATAATATTTGTACTTCTTGGGCGCTACGCACGGTCACTTCAGAGCAGTTAATACGGAGAAGAGATATCATCAAAATTCAATATCACGGTGAACTGAGAATGTTTGTCTTACGTTTTCTGTTCAAACTATTTCTCCACCGTAGAGTAATATAAAAACAAAATGAATTGCTCGTGTGGAATGAATTCGAAGGTAGACAATTTTGAATGAAACTTGCGTGGTCCTTGTTGGAATTGGAAAGTTGTGGAGAGGATAGTGAAGATTGTTCGCTTGTTTCCATTCGCATGCAGTTACCCAAATCTTTTAACACTAATTGACTGTTGAATTAAGAAATGCCATTTTCAAGGCTCCTAGACTTTGCACAGGGGCGTATCTGGAAGGCGGGGAGATTTGGGGCATCAAATATATAAAATATGAGCAACCCGATAGTATAAAAATTGCTGAGTTATATTTTGTTGCTGGAATCCCTTCATTTGGATGCACAAAGTTCCCCCCCCAAAAAAACGAAAGTTTACCCCCCTCAGTAACCCCCCAAAATTCAGATGTAAAGGGTTAAATAACTCTCTCTCTTTTTTTTGTTGCGATATTTGGGTTTTCTGTTTATTTTTAAGTAAAATTTATGTATAAAATTTTGAAATTTTTTTGGAAAATTGGAAAATTTTGGAAGAATTTATGCATTATGGAAAATTTTGACCAAATTAAGTTTTTATGAGAAAAAATTATGCGAGTTTTCGCCGCTAGAGGGCGAAGAAAGTACTTATAATACCATCTTAAGAAGATTATATGCGTTTTAAATAAAGAATTTTACACTCTTATGCACTCATACATACACACATATATATTTACAAACTCACATGCACACACATAAGCGCACACTCGCACACATACACTTAGAGAAGGGCCAATTCACGTGAGCGAATCTGTACATTGATTTTTATAGATTGATTTCTTTATATTTGTATTAATTGCTTTACATTTGGGTTTTGTAATTAAATATATTAATATTATATATTATAATTACACTCGTGTATTCAACATATTAAATATCCAAAATGTATGTATGGAAATTTATATAAAAATTGAATTTAGAACATTCAGATAAATCAAACTATTAAGTAAATTTTATTAATTTTCATTACATTTTTAATATAAAAATATATATGATGAATTGTAAATATTTAATATTACTATCAGTGTACACTTGGCTACTTTCAACAGAAGAACAGTCACTGCTTTCTGAATTATTTTCTAAATTGTTAGATTCCTCAAAATTATTTGTGAAAGGAGCTTCTTCAATTACATGTTCCTACTGATCAGTTTTTTCAATTTCTTCGGTTTGTATGGAATGTTCACAACCTCTACCATTGCAGTGATGACGTATTAAAGAACATTTTAGTCCGGTTTTTCTGCAGCCACAATTATCTCCACAAACTTCGGTACACTTGCTAGACATAATTTAAAACCTCGTCATGTACAGGATGATTATCCTTTTCTAATGTCAAAGGTAATAGTCCATTTTCATTTCGAACCCAGTCGCAATCCTCAGGATTTAAATGACTATCATACCAAGTTTGAATTTGTAGGTACACTCATAAGGAGTGTTTTGATCCTCCTTCAGTAGGAGGTAATTTAGCGATATCAAATGTATCACTCTCAGCACTGTTCACAAAGTTCTCGTATCGTAAATCATTTAAATTGATTTTTGGATCTTTGTTTCCATATAAGTAATTAAAAATATATTTCTCCTTGCTTAATAATTTCATTTCTACAATCGAAATTACACTTTTATGGGAAGCAGACAGACCTAAGTGTCACAATTGTGACACTACTCCCCCCACCTCTCCAGATAGCAAAAGAAATATATTTTTTTTCAAAATATTTTTGTTCTATCTAGATAAATAAATAGCCAACACAATAAAAATGTAAAAATATATTTTTCCGTGTCATTTGTTCTATGTATAATTTTTACAATTTTTAACACACATGTAGATGTTTCGGCCAGCTAGGATCACGAATGACGAATGCTGGTAAGGCCCAGTTGTGTGAGTTTATTCACTTAACGCATCGTGAATTTGAGATAGGAGGAACAGCATCTAGATAGGATCCAGAGTGCTGTATCCTGCAGTATTACAACAACTGCGGAGGTTAGTCGCAGAGGGCGGTTGTTAGCCGCAGAGGGTGAACTTTTCATACGCCACAGCTATTTAAACTGATACATGGAAATGAAAAGTCCAAATCCTGAACCTGGGATGATTTGGTGACGAGCGATCACGCTGACATCGTAGCCACGAAGAGGACAAATCAATACTAATATATTAATGAGATGTGAGAAAGTGTGCCTTTCTGTTTGCTACTTGATTACGACTAAACCACTGAACAATTTGTGATGAAATTGGTCAAGACGATATTTTAGAAGTCCAGGATTAAAATAGGCTAACTTTTATTTCTAAAATGAGCGAANATATATATATGTGTGTGTATATATGTGTGTGTGAATATATATTATGTGTATATATGATTGCATAATACTGTAAAATTCTGTATTTAAAACGCATATGATTGTCGTAAGATACTGTTATAAGTACTTTCTTCTCCCTCTAGCGGCGAAAATTCGCATAATTGTTTTCCAGAAAAACTTAATTTGGTCAAAATTTTCAATAATGCATTTTTATGCATAATTTTTACTTTAAAATGATAGAAAACCCAAAAATCACAAAAAAAACGTTATTGAACGCTTCACATCAGAAATTGGGGGGTTTCCGAGTTTTTTGCAGATTTCCGTTTGGGTATTTATAAAAAACCGGCCGATAATGAATGAAACACTCGTTCTTTGAAATGACTGGACAGTTTCAATCTCTTTATAAAGTACCTGGCCTTCGCCGGCAGTTAATAAAATGGTATACTTATTATCTCGTTGAATATTTTCATCCATTTTATAAAGATGCTGACTAACGCGAGGTAATCGAATAGAAAATTTTTGGCTACTCAGCAAGATTCATTGCTTTCACTGGAATATACTTAGAATGAGGGTAAGATATTTGTAATATTGGATTTAGTTTTCAAGGGAAGAAACGCTATAATGAACGTATACCAATTTCATTAATAGGATTTTTTTCTTTTCTTTTAAACAATTCACATCAATTGCACGTTTTTAACCCTTAGATGGTGCACTTGTTTGTAATATCTTTGTTTTGAACGTATGTTTCAATCGATTGTCTTTCTCCTTGGGAAGCTTTGCACCCCGGTGCACCTTTTAAGAGTTAATTTAATCATTTAATAAAATAAATGTTTTATTAATTACCGGCCGGCTCTTTATAAAGCGCCAATGTGTACATACATATGTATAGTGTGTCATATCCCCCCGAAAAAAATCATAGGTATTTCCCTGCCTCAGAAGTACATACCTTGCGACGCAACTTGTCGAAGGCTTCATTGAGGTTGAACATGCGGCGGCGCTCGCGAATGTTGGCAGCGCGCCTCTGCGCCATGGTCGCCACGCGCCGCCGTGGCTTCTTGTGGCTGCCCGAGCCGCTTTGGCTGGAGCCGTTGCTGTGCTGGCCGAAACTGCATCCGCACCGCATGCGCAAAGCAATACACATAGGTTAGGCCTCAACGGATCTCCTCCAGTTCTATCTCGGTGAGAGCTATTTCCTCTCCGAAATCTTGCCTCCCTCTGAATACTGAGTCATATTGCTTTTCTTCCAGGATTCCTTTTCATTCCATATGCGATCAGTAGCGGCGATTGGGAATCAAAAGTGTGTGTGTGTGTGGGGGGGGGGGGATATTAACAATGTTCATTAACATGACATTTTTTTGCATATTTCCACTAAGTATGATTTAAATTGTGAAATAAATCAAAGAAAAGACCATTGATGATTGCTGTGGTGATATTGACGAAGGATGGTGTATTTTTTTTAATTCCCAGTTTTAGACGGTTAAAATGAAATTTTTATATTTCCTTAAAAACGCACACCGCCTAATCGCCGCCACTGTACGCAATATTTACCATGGGGTTAGATTTGTACCCGAGAGGTTGTTTACAGTTAAGTCACGGACAAGTTGCTTACTAAACATGAAATTAAATGGAGTCAGTATGTTATACTGAACTTGATTATGTTGGTGAATTCCGCTTTAACAAATGAGGCTTTAACTAGTAAGTATTTAAAGCGTATGAACTATATTACTCAACTAATTGCAACTAATCTTCGTTCTCCCCTTCTAGTTTGAGTTGCGAACAAGTACATAATTCATCACTCGTTAGGAGGAGGAAAAAATAGGAAGCTGTTGCACTCCTTGAGCATCTCGACATTTTTTAAAATCAGTCTTTTTCTATCAGGAGATAGTCTATGTAGATGCTGAAGCTTCTTTAGACATCCAGAGATCCAGTGGGGCAAACTCCCTATTCACTTGTATAGTAACTACTGATTCGAGTGGTCAAAAGGTAAAATGAAATACATACATTGTGATATTTCCTTTGTTGCGGACTATTTATTTCGGTAAAGTGAGAGAAAGAGGATTTACCTTACACTCAATTATTTTCCATTGTTGCAGGTGTGCTTTCAGTGCCGTATTTACTAAAAGTAGATTGGCTTATTGTTCACATGTTCACTGCAAGTTGAGAAGAAATTAATTGAAAGTTGCTTAAATATTTGATATTGACTCGAAACCGTATGTAAATGGAATGAAATTACACGTCATATATCTTTTAAATTATGAAATGCGCTCTAGAAGATTATTGAAAAGCTTTAGAAATTATAGAAAATTAGGGGCGGCCGGAGAAAGTGTCCTATTGCGAACGCGTTGCAGCCGGGGCGGTGTCTGTATGCGTGGCGATGACGCCACATATATAAAAGATACTCGTAACGAGATAAGTTGATCATTATCAATATATTCTCCTGCTCTAACTACGAAAGTTTGCCTTGGCGGGAATAGTTTTTCTATTCCATGTCTGTTGATATCTTGTAGTGTTTAGTTGAACAAGTCGACAGTTCTAAGGAATAAAATAATATCAACGTCTCCAATATCTTGCTAACGAAGCGTTCATAACTGAAGACTAATAATCTATTTTTTAGAGAATTTTATAAATCTTACCATTTATTAGACCATGAATGTTTAAACACTATTTGAAATACTATGTAGTTTTTATTCCTTCAAATTAAAACACTTTGTTTCATGTAACCTAATTTGTTTAACTTTTATAATTTCAAATTGTAGAACAGGATATTGTGTAAAAAGGAAAATAAAACAAAATTGTACATTCTAAAAGAGTCATTATATAATAAAGTAATGTTTTAGCAAAATCTGTTTCGTGTTTCTTACCTTTTCTTATATTGTATTATCACAGTAACTTTTAATGTTACACAATATAATTGAAAAAATATTTGTAACGCAAAAAAAAAAAAACGAAATGAAATTTTAGTGACTCATATTGGTTAATCTTGAACTACATAAAAATCCATCGAAATTTTAATGTACATAGGTTAATGATTTCCAGGTTTAGAGTATTTTAACTGATGTCACGGCGCGCTATAGAATCCTAAGGGCAGTAGTCGGCTAATGTTCTCTCCGGCGAACTTTCCGACCTCTGGTGGTTGTCCAAAAGATAAATTTAGAAGATTGGCTAAAGATCGATATTTTTCAGTGCTTTCCAGCGTGTCATCGTCGCTAATATTTTGACAAGACATACAAATCGTCAGTATGTATCAGTATTTTAAAAAATAGGGAACACTTCTGATCTGCGCTTGTTGAAAGGTCTCTTTTTGGAACCCTTCATCATGTCCGTGAAGTTAGCCCCGCCATTTTCGCTTTTCAAAAAACTAACTATTGATCTAATTATTGACTAATTTCAATCCGCTCAAAAATATTTAGAACCTTCAGGAAGGAGGTTTTTTTTCAATTTGAAGTTGGACGTGGCTAACTTAACATATTTTCGATTTTCCATAAACAAACTGTATCATAATTTTGTCAATTTGTTTGCTGGCGGTGTGGGTTTCCTGGTGAAATAAGGAGAACGACAGATATGAGGAGGGGATATTTCCACGAACAAAATGAAAGAAGGAAGACACTGATCTTGTAAAACTGAAACTTTTTTTTTTAACCTTGGAGTTGTTGTTTTATTTCCAACCCTAGTTCTCCGCCTGGTTACAAGAATCTGAAGAAAGGTTTAGTGAATGATAGGGGAAATCCTCACTTGAATGAGAGAAGAAATATTCCGTTACATGTTCTGTAAGTCAATGGGATAAGGCGGAGGTTGAGGGAAATACGGTAAAACCATGATGAAAGGTAGGTTCCGCCTAGCTAACTTGGGGTACCGTTAACTTTGGTCTACTACATGATGCAGTAATGGGAGAGAAAGATACAGTGTTGCTCTTTTGAAAATAATTATTGATCACAAACTTTTATTTCGCCTTTTTTTCTGTAACCTCCATAAAGAAATAAAAGCAGCAGAATTCTCCCCGTGGAAATCTCTTCACCAGTACCAATTGAATAAGTAATAGAGTAAAAATTGCTTAAGAAAGGTTAAAATTCTTGACCACCGACCTCTACCAAAATAGCAGTACAAATTATTGGGATTCGGTCTGCAAATAAGATTGGTTAATAACAAAATTTTTAAAAATAGGGAAGTAAAAAACAATTCTCTACCCCATTCCTTTGTACTGTGAACATGTTTCTTCCGGGGCTCACTGTTCTAAACCGGAAAAAGATTATATTAATAATATTAGCCGTAAACTTTATTGATATTAATCTATATCAATGGACATAAAATACTTATTTGCACCGATTAAATTATCTTTTCGGTTTATTATATATTAAGTTATTATGATGAAAGATTTCTAGAAATAAAATCTGCCTGGCCAGCATCTCACGGAAATTTTTGTTATTGCAATACAACTTACCCTTCGTTATAATTAAGTGTAGGCACAAAAAGCACGTTTGCATACTAATTTCGTGAGATATAGCGGAACGATGAGCCAAGTCATGAGCTTGAAAGAAAGAAATGTTTCACTACTTATGCTTCTAAATACGAAACATCTAAAAACCCAGGAAACCTGTTTTTAGATGTTTTATTTAACAACGTTTACGTACAAAAACGGAGATATCCTAATTTGTTCGTAAATACACAAACATAAAAAATTCGAAAAATCATATTTCGCCCAAAATCCTCCACTTAAAATTGGAATTTCCAAATATCCTTTCTTGATCAGTCAATACCATAGAAATGCAATATCCCTTAAGAATGTTAAGTTCCAATCTTCAATATTTTTTCTAAAAGTGTTGGAAAAACGAGTGTGGAATCTTCACTGAACTCAGGATTAGTATAAATAGCAGCAGGGTGTAAAGAAAATTGATCTTTCGACCAGTGATATCCCCGAGCTTCATTTTATACGACAAATGAAAATTTTTCTTTCAAGTCTAAGAGAATAATTGTTTTATTGTAAGGAAGATTTGATTTCAATTCTTTCAAATAATTTTCCTAAGATTTTGCGATGAATGAATGAAGAACAAGTTTTTTCCATACTATTTGTTACTTTTGTCCAAAATTCGTTACAAGTCACTTTCAATGTCACTTGGTGAGTGCGGTCAGTCGAAATCCAACAGTTGTAAGAATCATATGAATCCCATTCTTCAAACTTTGCTCGTAAAAAGTTCTTCAAATTTTTGGTTGGTGGCCCCTCATTGTTCTTTCATGAAATCTACAAGGATATCCAAATCCCTTGTTTTTTCTGCCTTCTCTTTCCTCTGTGTCTTCGTTAGAAGTTTTAGTGAATTCTACATGTAGAACTTAAACTTTTTTCTCCATCGATGCTGATGCTGATTCAACCTTTCTTTTTCCATGAACAAGTCTCCTATGGCGATTCAGAGAATGAAATTTAATTAGAGTCTCATCTAAGTCTGTCAAAGATGAGTTGATTTCCTCGACTCCTTGTTCCCTTGAACCTGATGTTTTTACTTCCATTATGGCTTTATTTGCTTCAGAAGGTTAATTTCACACAACTTACTATGGTATGGTGCGCGTTCAGGTTCATCACTTTTTAATTTGTGATTAACTCGGTCTAGTCAGCGATGACAGATTTTTTGCTCATGAATTACTGTTTTTACATCACCAATCATGGTATTTATTTGAAGTGCGTAATTTAAAGATATACTTCTCGACCTTTTCCTTATTTAAATTTTATGTATCTCAAACGGATCAAAGCACAGTGTTTGATAGGTTTCATACTTCGAAAGGTAATATTTTTATGATGTTCACAAACAGTAAGTCAATATTCAGCACTTCACTTCTTAAAACCAAAAGCTCTTTTTCAGCTGCACTTAAAGAACTTTCAACATTTATCAATTTTTAAAAATTTTTGTGTAAGTTTTCTTGTGACACTTACTTTTCTTTCTCTCTCCCACACTACAATCAGGCAACGGCTCACTACTTCGTGACATTGTAAAAAACAGTAAGAAACTTTCTACACTTTAAAGATTTAATGTTGAACCACTAGATGCTTGAATATAACTGAGACAGTTATGAGAACACTTCCTTACAACGAGATAAAAAAAGGTTTGACGAAAGAAAAATAATCAGCAACCTTGGAGTGATTAAAACACGACAGGGGAGACATTCAGAAAAACAAATATTGCCATAAGCAAGACTGAATCACTCCTTTGAACTGAACCATTGATGGATATTGAAGAAAGCAGCCAATTAATGATAAGATGCAAACTCCGAAACCCACAAAATGTAGGACTCGGCAAAACCACTCAGTTCCGTATTTTCCAGAGTACCATTATGTTTGTTATTCTATGTAGTGCGAGGTGACGGGCATTGACGACATATTGCTGAATGTTTGAGGGAGAAATGCATTGAGGGAGAAAATTACTTCCAAATAATGTGATTTGTGACTGTATGTGTGATCTACTTTTCCTACTAAAATACTGTTCTATAAAAATATTGTTATAACAAAAAATTACTAAACAGGCAAGGACGGGACCACTTATTTTAATCCACACTTCTTTCCTATATTTTTAGCTCTTATTCACAAAAAAATAATTCAGGTATGATTTTGACCTTATGAGATATATCACTTAAAAGAGACTTCCACGCCCAAAATGGATAGAGAATATTTCTTCTCAATTTCTAAAACTTTTCGTACTATAAATACAAACTCAGTATATTTCCCCCTTAATTTATGTTCTTTAAAGTATGTGTACATAAATTTTGATGTTGATTCATGAATTATATTCGGAGTCATGAATTTCTTTTATTAAATTCGCAGATCTCTACCTGCACTCACGAGAGCAACAATTTCCCAAAAAATACAAAATTTTTAATCTACTTAATGAAGATACTATGAGGTCTAGGAACCTAAAAAAATCATATGAATCGCTAACTTGATATGAACAAGTGTACCAAATTTTATCAAAATCTGAGATGGTGAGTGCCATGACTTGGTTGATAAGATATGGAATGACCCATCTATTAAAGAGCAAAATATCGAAATTGAGAAATTGTTTTAGATCTTTGATATAAATCATTCCCGTACAAAAACGAACATGATACTTGTATTAGTTCCTGAAAAATAACATACCACGCCGTTAGCGCTGACAAAAAATCTATAGTATAACTATTTTTTAAATTTATTTACCTACTAATTTATTGTTTTATGGTCTGGTCCAGGCCGTGAGGCCTTCTCTTCCACCTATCCGTGACGTGGAAGAGGGAATTGGGAAGGAGAGATGTTTAAACCTCTTTACTGCACTTTAGTACCGTACGATGACAAGGTTTCGTGTCTTGGTGTTTCGACGCATCATTAGAACAAGAAATTATATATTCATCCTTCACCCATTCTACCAAACGGTTACCAACATTTCATCAAATCATAAAAAAAGCAATGTTCTTTCGTCTGTTGCAGTAGGTCATTGTTAAAAAGTATTGGAATCAATGACTCAAGTGTCATTATTATCTTTTATTAAGGTAAAGATCTTGACATTTCTTGTGATTTTCAACGTTACTAAATATATCTGACATTTCTTGTGATTTTCAACGTTACTAAAGTCAAATCTCTGGACATTACTTGGTTTCGGTGCTTGGCGGAGTTGGCGTGTCAGGAGTGATATCGAGTGTTTTGTTTTTGTTTTCAGACAACGAAATGTAGAAATTTCTTGCAAAATATCTCATTCTGGAGCCTTAAATTAGCCTTATATTTAGGGCAAGCCGAATATCTTGATTTTACGTGTTGTTTTCTCATCATACTTTTAAAATGCAATATGTGTAAATTCCAGTTCTTTTGATTCCTTGAATAACATGACAAACTGTTGAAAATACTTATTTTATGACTTTTAATACGCCTTTCATTGTCAAATTCCTATGTATGATTTTCAGCGCATTTTCGTGATTTTGGTATTTGGCGATGCTAACGCGATGCGCGTAAAATCCAATTGTTTTTATTTATCGACCATTAAATGTTAAGACAGATTGTTGAACTATCTTATTTTTAAACCTTTAATTCAGACGAAGTTGGGTTTATGATTTTCATGGGATTTTGGTGCTTCAGAGGCAGAAATGAATTCTTGTTTGTTATTTTTCACGAGTCGCATTGATTAAAAAATACATGCTTTTCTAGTCTTTAATGATGTCATGTCGAATTCATAAATCTCATTTATTTAACTTGTTTTTTATATCTGGCGGTGCTAGCTTCATCTAAAGTTAGCAGTAACTTAACTTTTCAATAGAAAATACAGAGTATTAAAAACTGCATTAAGGTGCTTATTTAGACTTTAAAAAACCTTTTATTTGAACACAGGTCTAAGTTGGTAATGCACCAATGGCGATGCTAACTTTAGGGAAATTTTTGAAAGTGACGATCGAATAACATTTTCAGCACCCAAAGCGAAACGTGCTTTCTTAACGTGCACTGCCTTACATAGAATTGACTAATTTTCATTCAGCAAAATAGGTTCAGCTGACGAAATGAAAAGGATTTTTTACTTTTTATGCAAATTGAAAAATTGTTTTTTAATCAGTTATTTAATTTTAGTTTTTGTTCACCAATATTTAATTACATCTGAACACTATGCCCAGAGTTGGACTGTGACGAAACCCGTCGAACTTATCAATGCAAAAGGGTTGCATATTGAAAGGCGTAGTGCGATACGAGCGGGGATTCGAAAGATTGACGTATCGTTGTGTGAATGGGTGTTGACCCCACACAAACGGTAAGAAAATTATGTACGTCATACATCGATCGCAGTAAGGTTGTGTGCTTTTGATATCGCGAAAGTAGCTTATCGCTATAGTCGCTTATCCGTTCTTTAGATATAAGATTTGAACTTACGGGTTCACGATGGCACTTTTCTCTATTTTTTATGCAAAAATAAAAAAAACTGTTGAAGCGATCAGCTTTAACAATTATGTGTGAATACACCAAACAATTCCCTATCTTCTTCGCGCAAATCATTTTCTCGCGGTCACACAGGGAAGTGAAAAGGGAGATAGGGGTGGATACCCCCTCAATGGAGGTGGTTAGTTGAAGGTACTTAAATTTGTTGCATTTCTCTTCACTGCGAGGGTGTTCCAGCGCGATAGGGGCGGTACATACTCCTGAAAAGGGAGTGTTTTGATAAAACTTAGGAGCTTGCTCGGCCCAAATTTCACTCTGACACATTTTAAATTATAAAAGTTACGGAGTGATTAATTTCGACGTGCCACTAATTTTGACGCGTAGTGTAGTTGTTCACTCTGAAAGAAAATGAAGTCCCTGGCTATCTTGTACAGAACCTGCTTGTATGTTTCGAACATGTTAAGACACCATCGAACTGATGTGTAGAAAGCATTTTATCACTGTAGAAAGCAAAATATGAAAAATTAAGCATCATCTGCTCACTCTGGCGCCCAAGCTTTGCTCGGTCACGTGTTATTTCAAGGGCTAATGCGCACCCGATGCCACATGCCATCCGTTTATTGCCACAGCGTAACCTACCGTTGTTGGATCATGCACTGCGCGCGATGACTGGCGTGCGCTCCGGAAGGCCACAGGTCTGACGTGAAACCTAGTAGTTCTGGGTGCGTTCCGTGATACCCCACAACGGCTCCCGGTGCAGCGCCACTGTGGTGGTGATGATGGTGATGGTGATGTTCCCACAAGCTGGTGTAGGAGGTGATATCTGCATAGCCGGGAACTCCTAATTCGGTAGCTCCAAGGGGCTGGAACAATATAAGGTATGGTAATAAATGCCAAATAAAGATGGACGTTTGTTACTTGTATATTAAATGGAATCATTAAGGAATATTCAGGAGAGTAGAATTGTTCGTCGAATTTTTATATGACTCGAGCAAAATGATTTTTATTGTCATGTATTAAAAAGCACACGCGAAATATAATTGTATTAGAAATACTTAAACAAAAGTTTTATTACAAATACATTTTTAGTAGTTTGATACGATTTCTGTGGTTCCGTATAACAGATGTTTTTTCTTTTATATTTCTTTTACCTAGTTTCAAAACAGTTCGTATTTGAGAATACAGTACAATGGACATTTATTTATGTGATTAGTTTGCTCGTTTAATTCACCTTGCTAAGTTATTTCAGTAACGTTAGGGCTGACTGAATTTTCTTAAAAGTTCCTATATTATAAAGCAGTTAAGGTACGAAGACCAAGAAACTGAGCCCCCTCTTTCTCCTCTCCGGTTATAAACCAGGGGCATCTCGCCTATTCAATCATGTGTATTATATCCAACCGCATCGAGATGTGAGCACAACTGGGCTACAACAAGAGTAGATAGATATGTAAAAATCGAAGGTGAAATATTTTTTTGCATTTTCAATCCAACAAAAGTGCGTAGCAGCTATTTGTACAGCCATTTATGACGAACATTTAACACACTTTTCATTTAGTTAGTTATTTTGTTTTCGCACGTTCCTAAAACGTTGTGAACAAGGCACATGGCGGACATAAATTTCAATTTATTTGTTTTGCTTAATATTTTAGTTTATATTAATACAACATATTATTGCCGTAAATCAGATATGTAGATTGAACTTCATTCTCTCTCTCTTTCTTTAACTCCGAGTTCACTGTGTTAACGAGCGCACCTTTAGATTGAAAGACGCAGTGCCAACTTTCAATGGCATGGTATATTTTCCTGATTTCGTTGCTGTCGGGTAAAATTTCACCGAAATTGCGACAAGCTTAATTCACTCAGACAAATTAATCTGAACACTTTGAGAGTAGGTCAAAGATATCACGGGATTTGAAATTCTTGTCGACAAAGATTTTTTAATTTATAAGTTCAGTTTTAATGCCAGGTTTTCTACAATTGAACAAAATTTAGATGCTATATTTTAAAACTAAAGGAACGAATGGTTTCTCACTCAATCACAAATGAAACCCATGAAACTTGTCCTCTCTAGACAGTACGGCAGTGCACGAATATTGAGTATGGAAAGTAAACTTAATACTAAGGACTGGAACCGACAAGTAATGTACAATTTATTATTCTTGGAACTGGTACTTCAAAATCTCCTAGAACCTGAACACGTATTGCGATCGAATGTGTTTTTTAGCTCTGTTATTACTTGTCCAGTTTACATGTATCAGAGGAATCTAATGTGGTAAGTTAAAAGTTTTCTATGAACCATCTGGGGGCATGGGTAAAAGATCTTTTATGTCCATCTTTATAGCAAATGGGAATGGATTTATAACATTTTTAAATTAAACTAGAAAGCAGAACATGTTTATTCGGGGGACTGAATCTGCTTACGATGGAATATCTCACAGATTATGTTCACCTAATAACCCATCTTGTCTTACGGGGATTCCTCGTTAGGATGTATTTCATGTTTGATGTTGGATGTAGGCTATGAGACCTGCTTTTCCATTTTCGCGTTTTTAAGTAAAGAAGTTTGTGTAAGAAGTGTTAGGTTTGAGTGCAACCTATTGTATTTCGAGCATTTATAACACATCGAAAGAATTTTTTTTCAGTTTTGCTTTTGTGTTTTATACTTAAAATTAAACTAAACCTCGTACCAGATTATTCCGGTTGATACCTTCTCTGGACTACTATCTTGAAAGTGACAGAGTTGTGAATAAAAATACATGCATTTAATGCAAGTCGTACCACTTACACCTACTAGATAATCATTTCTCTATTAGAATGGAAAACTTAAAAATTGCTCTTTTTAAAAAATATTATAAAATTGTGTTTTGATACCCATCAATTTTAAGTTTGTAAATTTTCTAAAGAATGGAAGCCAACAATAAGTTAACTCAAAACTAAACTGTTACTTTCTAGTCGGCCAAACAGTTTCCTTAAAATTTCTTCGTCCGGACGGGAGAGACTGTAATAGCAAACCACTTTTTCTGTAACAGGAGAGTCACCTTTTACTTTCTTTTTTATTCTAAGATTTAAAATACGAGACGAACATCAACTCAAAAGTATTCCGCAAAAATGTTTATCTTCTTATAACCTACATGCGTGGAAAAATTGTTGATTAAATCTAAAAAATGGTACGATTCTGAAGAAAAAATTACGAATACATTTGACCCCTCACGAGCATTGAACCACAATAAGCCAGGGAAATACACGTATTGTGCGTATCCAATTCTACGAATCAAAGGAGTATTGAGAGAATTTGGATTGGCGGGAATTTGGATGATTCGATCTGTAACTTAGGAATTAATGAGAACAGACATAAGGCAGAAGAACCTTCACTTAATTGATGTAATTGAATGTACGAGTACATATGTTGGGCTACTGAATTTCAAATGTACTGTAAGTAGTGAATGCAAGTTACGTTCAATAATGCTAAACAAATTATGAAAAGCTTTGCACCGTATAGTGTGTATAGTAATGACAAATTAAATGATATAATTGATAGGATGAAGTAAAGTACTCACTGTATTAAAGTAATTGATTTTTTTCTTTACAAGATATAATAATAAACTGGTTTATTATATGGTCTGGCTCAAGCCATCGGGCATTCTCTTCCACCTGACCAACGTCATTAGATACATAATAATCATACATACATTCATACATACATAACTACATTCATGAACATATACAGATTAACACACGTATAAAACATACATAAATTATATCACAATTATAGGACTGTATAATTACTCTACTCTGGGGTATCAATATAGGGATTATCCCGGTAACAACCTTGAGAAATTGAGGAAAACCCAGAAGAAAACTCAATTAGGATGATGGCTGAAGACCGAACACAAATATAATATAATATAATATATATGTACGATACAGAATAATTACATAAATTACAAGAAAATATTATAAAATATCACTGAGAATATCACATGGAAATATTTATATTACGAGATTCAGACTTACAAATTTATAATTTTACAAATAACATTAAACACATTTAAATTTATTGTAGTATAGTAGTAATTATGAAAAATGAAATTATTACTGTAAAAGGGTTACTTTATATATGTTTTGGTAGTGTTTTGTTGGTAACTTTTTTAACGTCCAAAATTTAATTATTTTTGCTCCAATAGAACATGTGTCTTTTGGCCAACAAATATATTACAAAATCACACCCCACCCCCACAATTATATATGGTTTTTTTTTAGTGTCAAAGTAACCTCGAGTGTGGGGTTTCTTTGACAAAGCATTAAAATGCAACTCGTGACAAAGATCCAAAGCGTTAAGGTTACTTTGATATCATTTTGATTTTAAAAAATTATAATGCTTTATTCATTACACACGGATTTAATGAAAATAAAACGATTTTTTGATCAATTTTATTAAGAAAATATCTTACATTAAGATATCACATACTTAGGGCACTATTATAAGTACATAATCGGAGCTTATAATTTTGTTTGGAACTAGAATCAACTTCGGCAACATTAACAATCAACTTTAGTAATTAAATTATACTAAACGATACATTCTAGAGAAAAAAGAAAAATATTAATTATTAATCTATATCCTCGCACACCGTACACTCGTAGGCAGGATTGGTCGAGTCTTTGTTACACATGCCGCAGACCCAAGTTTTGCAGGTAATGCAGCATATCCAGTCTGCGACATGGTGGTAGTACCAGAAGTCACACATACAGATGTAATAGAGGTTGATGTCCTTCTTGTTTTTCTTTTTGCCTTTCTCCTGGCGGATCAAGGCACTTAAAGGAACATCTTCATCGGAAGATGACTGGTCTTTCGCAGGCGATGCAGAAGAAGTTCGAAGGTAGGGTCATCCTCTATAGCTGGGACAGTTTCAACAACTGAGTTATCGTTGTCGATATTACGCACCACACTACACATGCCAACGATAAACACGCTCGGACTGGTCGGTGAGTCAGGTGATCACAAAGTTTCCTGCTCCCCGCACTCGCCCCTCGCCACACAAGGTCACGCGGGTTCGTTGCGCTAGCGTTTATGACGTATTTTGGCGCTTTGTTAAAGTAGCCCCCAAAACTGTCCAAGTTACCCGTAAAGTCAATTTAGCCCCGTTTTACGGAACATTTATATTAAGTTACAATTAAATATTAGGTTAGAAAAATAAATCCCGTGGTATAATGAACATTTAATAGTTTTAACCCATATAATGGTTAAATATTAAGACAAAATTATTATTAATACAATATGTATACTACACAAAAAAACAAACAGAATATTTACCATTATTACAAATTTTAATAAATTACAGCTATTTTATCTCAAGAGTTTTTATTGAATTTCTATCTTAATCCTTGCCTGAACAAGCCAGCTACTTTTGGAGGGATTCCAAGAGACATGTTAAGAACCTGTTTGTGCATTAAAGAAAACACTGTTCCTGATAGCAATAGGAAAATAATTGCTCATCCTAGCTACGCCTCCAGTAAAAGAGTTATTGTAAAATCCTTGCTTATGTTTGGGCATTGAAAGAAGTCAAAACTCCTGAAAGTGTAAAGAGTTCAAACATGTAAAGCGATCAATCAAATACGAAGAACCGTTCATACACAGTAGTTGGTAAAGTAATACAAGACTGTGTACTTTACGCCTATTGTGTAATGGTAAAATAAATTTGAGCGAAGAGAAAAACGAAATGTGGTAAAATTTTCATAAGTTGTAAGTGTATCGAATACAAGAGTTCTGAGTGAGCTGAAGTTTGTTCGCGAGACTAGCACTGATATCCGTGAAAAGAATGTCACAGTAGTAAAAATGAGGGTATAATCATTTCTTTGGTTGAAGTTGGAAGTTTATGAATACGTTTGAGGACATATAAGAGAAGAGAGTATTTTCTTACATAAAGATACGTGTTCATCCCATTGACGTGAAGAAGTGAAAGTCCCCCCAGGGGATATACATTTAGTAAGTACGTGTTTCGCGAACACGGGACCCCGAGCTGAGTCTGGCATTACTTCCATTTACTTGTGCCATGCTCCTTCCTTTCTCTTTCCTGACCTCCCTTGGTCACCTCTTGTTCTTTTCGATCCCGACGCCATTAGGGCTAGGGTATCTTTCATTTTCCTCATTCTTCTCATTTTTTGTCCTACCTCTCATTTTTTGTCCCCCCTTATTCTTTGTCCCCCCTCATGTTATATGCCCCCCTCATTGTAGCCCCCCTCCATTTGATGTATGTTGTGAGATATGTTTTGGTATGTTGTAGATCAGGAGGGTTTTTAGTGGGTAGGGTTGAATCATTCGACGAGTCCCACACGCGGGGAGTCATGTTGGCTCTCCCTAGTGCGTAACTGCATTTTCCCTACGTGTACATAGTTTTAGGGCTCTAATGACCTTTGATGTCGACGAGCCGTAAAACCCCACAAAAAAAAAAGAAAAAGAGAAGTGAAAATGACGCAGAGATTCCTTACGTGAGAACATTAAGGGACTTGTTCATCTCAGATTTTTATTGAAGTGAGAGTGAATTTGTTTATATGTTTTAGGGAATGAGCGGATCCAATCATTAGAGTTAGTCCATTACACTCAGACCAATGTACTAGAAAATCGAGGTAAGTAAAAGTCTTATTTACAAGGTCATCAACTCCCCTCACATTACCCGAAACATAAATCTGTAGATCATCCGCGTTCATGTGATGCGAGCAGGAAGAGAGCACGTTATTAATGTAATTTGCGTAAATTATAAACAATACTTATCACGCAAATTATAGGCAAGATATATTTCCAGGCGTCTTTACTACGAAATCACTCTACACTTGTTACTGAGCTTTGTACTACTTTAGGTCAAAACTATCAAAATCAGATTGCGTATACCCGAGGGAAGGTAAATTCTGTAGGCTGCAATGTAAGTTTAAGGAACAAGCAAATTTGCCTCTTCCTCTTATCCTTTTTTCCACTTTGACATACAAACTTGCACACTCATAAGTACAACAGTGACTCCTGAGACTTTTCCCTCCACAAACAATGCATTATCACGAGCCAAACATAATGGGTTTGAATGAAGTGGAGCCGCGCTTCTTATATTTTCAGTTTGTATGTACAGTAGAACCTACGTATATACAGTATAAGAGTCTATACAGTAGAGTATATGTGACCGCCATCTGAATAATCGAAAATCTGGATACTCCCTGTAGTAAGGAATGTGTGTGTGTGTGTATGTTTTAAAGTTTTGAGTAAAACATTTATTGACTTGAGTAAGAACATGACCTTTTTTCCTTGACTTGTCGGGTCCAGTACAGAAGGAACCATCCTATTGTATTAATTCGTTTTGCTCTAATGACGTTTTTGTCACATGCGTCCATGTATTTTGTATTAAGGCGGCTCCACACATTCGTTATTCGGCAAACTCCTAGCAACTGCTCCTCGAATAGCGACTAGTGTGGATGGGTTGCTCGCTATTCGTCGCAACACGAATACCGGTGCTCGCCCTTTCCCGCAGCCTGTCTTTTGAGACACATCAAAGGAAGCCGAGCATAGGCGAATATTCGCGAGTGACATGTTCGTGGTACTGTCCACATATTCGTGCTTTTACGAATACCAAGGATCGTGAGTATACGAGTATTACGCTTTCAAGTAATTTCGAGTAAGTAATCGCTGGAAAAACTAATTATTCGTAATTTTTCTCTTTAAAGTACAAAATAATAAGTGTTTTTAGAAGTGATAAAATAGAGAAATTTGAAGTAATAAAGTAGTGATGGAGAAACTTCATTTATTATCTCCAACGTGTTCATACACAATTTGCAACTGGTTTTTGACTATAAAGTTTATTTGATGAGTGATTTGAACCACAAACACTTTTATTCACTTTATTTTACTTTTTTATTAAGCGTCCTAAAGTTTCACAGTATTGAACGTGTATTGACGTTATTAGAATTTTCTATTTTTGTAGTAGTATTAGCATATCTTTCCTGTACATGAAATGTTCAGGAAATAAAAAATATGAAAATAAAAAGTACTGTGATAATAAATAATAAAACACTTAAATGTAATGAAAGATATTTGAATAAATAAATAAAGTGGGATGTAGTGGAGACACAAATTAAGATAGTTATCTAATATTGATTCTTTTTGAGTGGATAAAAACTATAATGATTATAAGGATCTTAAATTCGAGATTACCGATTACCATAGCTAAAACCATGTGGAATAAAAATTAATTTCATTGATTTAATTAAGATTAGATAAGACCCATTTACTTAACAACGTTTCACAAGACACAACTACATACGCAACAGAATGTGTGATTACTTCAGATTCATTCTCCATAACCTCTAATCATAAACACGAATATTCGTCGTTCCCAGAGCGAGCACGTGCTCGACATATTGCTTATGTCTGGATCAGTGAGCTCGCCAATAGGTGAATACATGGGAAATACCCCGAGCAAGTCGCTGTTGCTCGGAGTTCGCTGTTCGGTTGCTCGGAGTTCGCCGAATAGCGAATGTGTGGAGCCGCCTTTAGACGAATCTTACAGAACTGGATGCCCATGAACCGCTTCAATCAACCGTTCATACGTCACAATGAACAGATATCTTCTAAGAACTATCAGCAAGTACCCGACTAATTTCAGTATCGTTATCTGGAAAAAGTCGGTAATTCACCGAGCGACACCGGTGAGAGTTCTGTCCCTTTGGGACGGCCATGAGAATTTTGTTTTTCGAAACAAGCTGTTACAAACTGCATATGACCACGTGGAGGACAATAAACAAATTTACTCTCTTGGAGCAAGCAAGAGACCTTCCCGTCAATTCCACACAAGGGCCATAAGGCAGAGGTGGGTCAATCATTTCAGCGCACTCCTTAGTTGAGAATAAAACGTTTGCTACGTGTTGTAATATCAACAGAAAATCAAGAAATTTGTATTTAATAAAACACAGAGATAAGTTCAGAAGTACGTATTATCGAACTATAAATTATTCGGAATATATTGTTATATATAGTAACTATAAAAATAATTCTAAATACGAGATGAATTGTTACAATAGACCGCCGCCCTTATGCCAGAGCCCCGGTATCCTATGTATAGAATCTGTCTCTACCTGAAGGGAAACCGGAGAGAAACGGTCAGTATGAGGCAATGTCCCGAATATTTTCCGGGTACAGTACATTCAATGCAAAAAACATTATTCAAATTTCCCGAATATTTTATACAGCGTCAACAGTTTACGGTCGGAGTATGAACGGTCACTTCACGGATGTGTGCGAATAGATCTTAACTCTGAAAAACTCCCGTATCTTGCAATTTCTATTACACCAAACCACCAGAAATGTTAAAAATACTATCGAGTATTCTGTGGGGTTCGACCACTGGACCTCCTGGTCTGTAGGAGACATCGATAGTCGTTACAATCATTATGATTGTTCAGGAGGTATATTGTTTTATTTAAGCTTAGCTAAGGTATCCGGGTCCATGGGATAAATTTTGAGGGTGCTCCCGGGCTCACGTTTCGGTCCCGGGATGTCACAATGGACGTCAGGCATACAAGTTGTCAGCAGCTCAGCGCTCATCCATTGAGACACGCCATCTTGGCTCTAAGGCGTTGTGCACAGCGATGATTAAAAGTAGGTGTTTGGATAATAGAAGTTCAGAAATAGAAGAACCATTGGAAAATCACACTTGTTAATTTTTAAGTGGCACTAATGGTAGTATGCTTAAGTCGCTCATTATCAATATTCACGAAAATGCCATCAACTCTAACAAATACTACCAAGAAAATAGGGAAAGCACAATACACAAATTCTACGTTCGGTTTGAAATTGAAACTCAAAAGTTTCACATTCCTTTCATATATTGCAAGTACGTACGAACTTATTAAAGCATCCTTTTCCCGATTCTTCATCAAATGCGTTTCAGGTATAACTGCAGTCTGAACATAAAAGTGTGCGCATGACTAAATTTTGCGCCCTGCTCAACGGGATGGAGAAAACCCTTCAAACCAAACGGGGGTTCCGGGGCCCCTTCCGCAGAAAGTTTTTGAAATGAAACTATTGAAATAAGCGTATTAGAGTCTACTACGTTGTACTTCGTGCTGATTTTATTCGATAGAACTACTCTAATTTCTTAATCATTAAATTTTCTTGAAATTATTTTTCTACTTGAACTTATTTCAGAACTTCCATTAACAAAATCGTGTCGTAAACAGAGCAGAGAAAAGATTGTGAACTTTTCCAATTATGCAATTTTGTCACAATAGAAATTAAGAGCCAATATCTCGTATTTAATGAGTTCTTTTTTTCTTTTCATGAACACCTTACATGTTAAATGATGAGACTATGCAGGAAATAAAATACAAATACTGTATGAGTAAAAATGGAGTCGAATCTGTAATATTACGGTCTAGCTATTTCAGGAGTAAGAATACACTTGATGAGTACCCGCTGCTTCGCTAGCGTGAAAGTATTGATTTTTGTTCTACTATTCTTTCTCAATCGCCATTCATGTAAACAAAAATCTAAATCGTATTTTGAAGAAATTGCTGGATGGTGCTCTTGGACCCGCCTTAGAAAACTCATATACCGGATTTCGAAGCATATATGAAGCATAAGCGAAGTTTTGAACACCGAGGTTTTTTGTACGGTTTCTGCGTTTCGCGACTATTTGTAAGTAGCGTTTGAGAACTTGATCAAAAAAAAACAAAAAACGAAATCTGAATTCGAAATACTCGTGGACCTCTCTTGAAGAACGCGTATGCACAATGTCGAAGTTTTTGGCCTATCCATCTTAGTGCTATGCGGCGTGCGCACAGACGCTCACACACACGCGTATAATAGGGTGGGTCGAAAAAGAGAATTTTTCATTAAGAGGTTATTTTCAATATAAAAAAAAGGTTACCACAGGAAACTATTCACTTTAGTCCAGTAATTTATCGAGTCCCGCTTGAAACTCACGTATGCTACGGTTTTCCCATCTGAATGGCGAAATGTAAAGGAATAATATAAGCCCACTAACCATTCTAATCTGCCTATTTCGTTCCTACCATTATCGTTTCAACGAAATCACACGATTATTTACTTGTATTTACGTCGGTTCCAGTCACATCCTATGGCGGTAACATTGAAAAATAGTTAGTTTAATATAATTTGTAAATTACAACAATCTGCATTGTCTTTGCCTGTGCAAAATCTTGGTGTTACGTGGCACAATAACTTTTGAGTCAGTTGATATTTTAAAAACTCCTGCTCCAGAGAACAGAAGTTTTTCGTTTAAACAACAGCATTTACAGGTAACTGCATCAAATTGGAGTTTGGAATCTTTAAATATAATACATTTTTGATCCTTTTTTACAAATAGAACAAAGGAAGTTTCTACACTTACATAATAACCTTCGCTTATTTGTTTTGTTCGGGTATTAAAAACTACAGGAATACTTTACCATAATCTTTATACTTTTGGAACTAAAACATCCAATAATTATAATCAATAAAAGTGTGTTTTATCTCTTCTGACGGGTATAAATTCGCCTCATTATATTTCTGAACTTAAATAAATCGATTACTACATCCATTGAAAGACTTTGAAAGAGCAAATTTGTTGGTTTGGACTTAATTATCAATAGAAAATATGAAAGAAAATTGTAATAATCGTGAAAAAAATTTAATTTATGAAACTTTATTGTGCTTGCGGCACCTCAAGGTGTTTTCCGATTACCCTAAATTTGTTTTTGTTCTTTTCATGTTCACAGGCAACTTTTTCCCCACTATTAGAAGTTTAAAACGTTTTCTTCGTTCTACCCCACTGTGGAATCGTTACACAAAGATGAAGTTACTAAAGGAAGAAATTGGCAATCCTCTATTATAGTTAATCGGGGTAGAGTCGTTGAATAACTTTCTTTGACGAAGTGTTAGTAGTGACTGAACCTTGCTTTGAATCCTAACTGTGGCACTGTAAAGTTAATGAAAAAAAATGTATTGGATCTCTTGCAAACACTTAACCGCTGGTATATTCCTTCTCTAAATTGTACATACAGAACAGCACCATTTTTTAAGTTAATGTCTAACTTGGCCACGTTGTTCATAAGGAAACGACCCTCATACGAACTTAGACATAAAAACCTAGCATGAATCCTTTATTTAGGAAACATTACGATTACGTCAAAGAAAAAGATTCAAACATAACAAAATCATGTGTTATTAGAGAAATCAGATGCAAGGATGAACCTAACAATGACAATTTCTTGAGAGACTTGAAAACACGCATGTTGTATAATCACTCTCGCTTCTACTTGCACTGGTGTTGACAGATATGTCCATGTGTACTCTTATTCTCCTTTTCCTTACTCTAACAAAACCAATTTTTCCGAAAGTGAAAAATTAAGGGGCAGCAGAGGAAGTAGGTAGTATGTGTTTTGTGCCATACTGATAGAGGAACTTGTGTTCTCTTAGAACAATTTTTTGAAAGCTTTTATACTTGGCATGTCACTCCCACGTTTTAGAAGTAGTAATGAGGAGAGTTTTTTATTGCAATATGGAATACAACCTGACATATTTTTAATGTCTCAGGTGGTCCGAACTTGACAAAATTCATAAAACATCATTTGGTGTTGAAAAGTTGAAATTGCAAATAATCCTGTAGAGCTCTCTAGTTTCCTCTCTAAACAACCACAAAATCTTGACATAAACCTTGAAAATATTGTAAATGTGTGATTTTACATTTGTATGATATTTTAGGTCGTATTGTTCCAGAAAACATTTCTGGGAACCAGGTGCCATGCATCACGCCAGTTAGATAGCAAAAGCAATCAATTCCCTAAAAATCTTCGTTATCAGGTATCAGTTTATTACAAGGGACGGCGAAATGTCGTAACATTTTTTTGGTAGTTAATGATTACATCAGGGTTTGGTTCAAAGCTGCATTGACCCCCAACAAAGGTTTGCTATTGTTAAAAACCTTAAATTACGAAAATATTCGGGAGACATTTTAAAGGTAACATTTTCAAAACATTTAAATCATTATAATTTCAATTATAATTTTGCAATTATAATTTTGAAGCGTAGTTTAGTAGAATTGTTTAAGACGCATAAGATTAAAGACTGAGAAAAGAACTAGTTATTTAGTGATGTATTAAATTTCATTAAAGTTATTTACAATTATTTTAACTGTTTAGAAATAGGTTTATGAATATTCCCTCGGGTTTTATTTTGTAAGCACTCGGGAGATTCCTTGGCTATAATTTCAGTGATAATTTCGTTTTGTTTAAAAAAATGTAAATTGCGTTTTTAATGGGCCTTCCCTTTGCGATTTGATTATTATCTCGTTTGCGTTAAATTTAAAACTAAACTTTGAGAATGAAATACGAAGCCAAACAGGCTGTTATTACATACGTCTACGAAATTATTCTGTTTAAAATGTTTTTGCATATTTTAAAGAAACAATGGCAAAGGATTCAAGAATCGCATCTTGGATAAATGTTCTGGAATCTTTCAATACCGCAAGCAAGAAGGAGTATTACAGAGTTCGAATTCGCTCGCCGAGGAGAATATATTATAGTAAGGTTAAAATGGTTGTGTGTAATCAAATATTAATGACGATTTATTGTTAAAAAAGAACTATTGTAAAGGTCAAATATACCTTCCGTATCTGGAGAAATACTGTGATGCAACCTGTGTATTTTGGAGAGTAGCGTTCGTAATTTAATCGGCGTTAGATGAAGAAAGATGCGATATCTTCATAAATATTATTGCTTCAGTTAGTTATCAATTAACCAAGTATATTTAAGCTTATAATACCGGAGGCCTGGTGTGAAATAGTTTTACAAGTTATTTACGGAAAAATTGCGATAATGGTCAAACTATTTTTTAGGTACATTGTCTATAAAATACAAATGTTTATTTGATTTATCAAAGAGAAAACTAGAATGCAAATTGATAATTTACAGTTATAGATTCAAGATTACACGTAGAATGCACTTTTTTGTCTTCATTCGTAATGCCAAATGTATCTAATTATGGTATAGAAAACAAAGTGCTTCGATTTTGGCATATTATTTTGCTAATACTAGTATTGCAACATTGATGATCCTACGGGAGAAATGGCGGCCATGTCTAAAAGTACTTTTCATCGCCCAGAAAATCCATATGTTTAGGCAAATCTACTTTGTGACTATTTAACATGCATTTAATTATTAAAACAAAAATGTTACTGTTGAATTTACCGTTACTGTAGAATTGGTGTTCGCAGCAGTTATGTCCCAGAGGGGTTGTTCTGAACTGGCTCCTATACCATGAACAAATCCCGACATTTCTCTCCTTTTCCGGTCCGAGAAACTCGTTACGACATACTACACTGAAACAGGTGTAATTTTCTCGGATGAACTTCCATTCGGAAACACGTTATAGTTTCGTCGCCGCTGCCGGCACATACACTTGTCAAAAAAATTTTATTGTGCCTAGAACGGGGTGTATTGCGCGCACTCTCCTCAGAGAGGACAGAATCGGAGCCTCACTTCTCCTATTGGTCGCGAGACTGGGGCTTCTCGGTGTGAGGCTGTTCTCTGGACCAATCGTGCTCTCCTCATGACGCGGGGTGGTACTGCGCTGCGTTTGCGCACTTCACTGTCCTCGTTGGAATATTGTCACGCTGAATTGCTATTCAGTGAACGATTTTCCACACAACGAAGGGAATGAGTTTAATACTTCGAAATGAATTGGTCTTGGCTGAAATGAGTAGGACACAAGTAATGATATTTCGTGAATTTTACTGTATATCCGGAAGATAAGCTTTCTTGAAGAATACACTTCAATTTCACTTCATGCAAATAAGTGATGATTTTCTTAGAATGGCAGATAATTTTTTATCTGTTAACGATGTTTGACGTCTGCTCTTCTGAATATAAATAATATAGAGAAACGGCCTGAGTTTTTTTTCTAAGTTAACGAGTCGCGATTTAAAAAATTATTTTTTCTAAATTGTGACACATGAACATTCTTAATATGATTCAAAAGTAAATTGTCTGTATAAACTCAGGTCTTTTCTCTGTATTACTTTTTTTCTCTAACTTAAAAAAACATTGATTCACGTTTGTATTCCTGGTTTTTCCCTCACCTGGTTCTTCTGCATCGGATAACATGATGATAAAGATGAATGTTTGTGTATTGCATATCTTTGAACGTGGTTTAAGGGACTTATTTGGGTAAAGTGTTTTTTTGTCGATATTCTAGTTAACATTGTTGTTCCTCATTTGTAGGTCTCGAAACTGGGGAAGTTTGAATTTGATATATTTTTTATTAAAATGTTTGTCGTATTTTTATTATTAGTTATATCAGTAAAATAAAATTATTTTCATGAAATTCATGTATTTTGATGAATTAATTACTATCTGCGGAGAAATGTTTTTAAGATACGATTCGTAATTCTCATTTTTTTACCGAACTCATTTTGTATTGTTTAAAAATGCATCAATAGTGACTGATTTTTATTTGATCCCTTCTAGATGTGATTTTAATTCATTGCTTAAGAAACTCATCAATGTACACATGTTTTGATTTTCTTCCAATCGGATGTGCCGCCGTAACAGAAGCTTGAAGGAAAAAAAAAGAATTTTGTAGCAGGTATGGAGAAGAAAGTTTTTCACAATTTTTATGTACCAATTTTTCCTTATATATAATACTATCAATCCGTGAAATAAGCAAGCATATAAGCACGAAAAATTGAGGAAATAAATACCATAATATACAAAATAAACCTGATACCTTGTTTCATAGAACTTTTGTTATATTCACATATTTTGCTCTATACAAGGACGATCATCCGAGATTTTCTTGCGCGAAGCTCCTGCGTCTGTCAGCGAAGAATATTTTGTATCGTGGAAATATACTTTCGACATCGCATCATATCATAGGTAAATGTAAAATCAGCGACACATTGTTCAATATTAGTTTTGATTAAAATAAGGTAATAATAATAATAATAATAATAATAATAATAATAAATTTATTGTCAAAAGACAGTACAAACTGCGTATGACTACGTGGAGGAAAAAAAAACTAATTTACTCTCCGGAAGCAAGCAAGGGACCATCCCATCAATTCCGATCGAGGGTCCCAGGGCAGAGGCGGATTCAAAAATTTAAGCAAAAATTCCTAGATAAGATAAAAAGTTAGCTGCGAGTTATAATACTAATAGAATGTCAATATGTTTGTAATTTAACGCAAATATGTTTGTAAATTTACATGTACAAGTTATTATCGAACTATAGATTATTCTGAGTATAGTGTTTAAAAATCATAAGAGTTGAAAAAACACTAAATTCACAATTTATTGTTACAATAAACACGCCCCTAGACAAAACCTAGAGGACCTGTGTAAGAAATCCGCCTTCACCCGAAGGAAAACCGGAGAAAAACCCGGGCCACAATGGGGTTACAGAATCAATGTACACAACCGTACCAAAGTTGAGTACACATAAAACTAAATTTATATGAATCATAAGACACAACACAATCATACAAGAAAATAGTTTTTGACATTGTTATAAGTTATCTTAAAAGTACTACAGCAATTGCATGATAAAGTACAAGACGGATTTAACTTTTACTAAAATCAATAAATTCTTTTACATTGTAGAAGCAGTGGTGCAGGAGGTAGTTTTTAACCGCGGATTTGAAGAGATTCAGTTTCATAATATCTATTATATTTTTGGGGAGGGAATTATATAGAGCGATTCCCCAATGATATGGTCCTTTTTGGCACTCTACGGAGATGAATATTATTACTATTGCGAGTATTGTGTTCGTGAACGAGACTGTTTCGTATGAAGCAAAGGTGGTACTTCAGTAATTCGGACTTAACAAACACGACCGTTTCATAAATATAAATGCAGGGAAGTGTAAAGATATTTAATTCCTTGAATAAAGGTTTACAAGAGTTTCGGGGGTGAGATTTACAAATTATCCGAACTAACCTCTTTTGAATTCTGGAAGTTTGAATACTCTGACCGGAATTGCCCCAGAAGGTAATGCCATAACGTAAATGGGAGTAAGTTTGCAAAATGTATGCAACGGGAAATACATGGACTAAACTATGTTAACTAAGATTCGGAATGCGTAACACACTTTGCTTAATTGGGAATTAAGATTGTCAACGTGACAATTCCATTTGAGGTTGTCTTGAATATGGAGACCAAAGAATTTTGTATTAGTAACAGTTTTTAATTGTGTTCCGTTTAAAGAAAGTGAAACCTGGGGTAAAGATTTTGTGATACTATTGTGAATTGACATAGACACTGTTTAGTCAGTGTTTACAATGAGACGATTTGCATGGAACCAAACCGGAAGGTTAGACAAAACATTTGAGCGTTGGCGTGTTTACATAGTAAATTAGTGTCATCAGCTAAAAGAACCATTTTGCAATCTGATGTGGATGATGACATGTCGTTCACATACAATAAAAAGAGTATAGGGCCNACATGTCGTTCACATACAATAAAAAGAGTATGGGGCCGAGAATTGAACCTTGAGGAACTCCGCAAGTAAGTGGCTTTGTCTCTGAAAGACAACGCTCAAGTATTTTATTTTTAGTATAGGATATTTCTACCTGTTGATATCTGTCTTTTAAATAAGAAGTTAGCCATTGATGTGGAAGTCCACGAATGCCTAAAGAATGCAATTTGGAAAGGAGAATTTTGTGATTGATGACATCGAATGCTTTAGATAAGCCCAGAAAAGCACCCTGAGGATTTTCTCCACGGTCAAGAGATATGGTAAAATCGTTTAAGAAAGAAAATATGTCGCTTGTAGTGGAAAAGGATTTCCTAAAACCGGGTTGATCGTCAGAGAAAATGTTATTTTTTGATAGAAAATCTAGAAGACGCTTATAGAACAATTTTTGAGAGAGTGGGTAGTAGAGATATTGGTCGGTAATTTCCAAATATTAAGTCTGTTCCCTTTCTTTTATAAAGGTTTCACTTTAGCTCTCTTAATTATGTTAGGAAACACCCCTTCCGATAAAGAACTATTAAAAATATTTATGAGTGGATTTAATATAGCGTGGGACGAGAATTTATCAATAAACTCAGGTATATCATCTATGCCTGTTGAAAATTTGTTTTTTAATGAGCTGATGATTCTCATGACTTCAGTGGCGTTAGTTTGAGAAGTGAACATAGAATTGGGTATGTGACTGGATGTAATTGGAGGACATTGATTTGGATATATTGAGTTCCTTATTTTACCTACATCTGAGAAATAAGAATTAAACAAATTTGCGATGTCGTGAGGGTTTGATGCGATTTTGCCATCGTTTAGTAGAGAAATATTTTCTTCTTGATTTTCAGAAGTTGACGTGTAATTTTTATCAATATTCCATATGGTTTTTATCCTGTTGTTCGATTTTAGTAGCTGACTGTCGTTTTCCATTACTTTAGCTGCATAGACTACTTTTCGAAGAATAGTCTTATATTTACGAAAATAAGCATGGAATTCGGGTGGATGGTTATAGAGTTTTGAAAGATAATATAAACGGCGTTTGTTTTTTGAAGAAATTCTTATCCCTTGGGTGATCCATCCATTATATTTCTTTGTGTTAATTATCTTGCGTTTTATGGGAAAGCTAGAGTTGTAATGTTTTAGGAATATTGAGATACATTGAATTTGTCGTCCGTGTTTTGGCAATTGTAAGCATCTTTCCATGTTTCTTCATGCAAATAATTTATGAATATGGATTAATTTGTGTCATTTAACTATCTTGAAAACTTGTAAAGGATTTTAAGTGGTTGTGGTTTATCATTAATAGTCTACTTGAGCAAGGTGATCGCTGTATCCGGCGATAAACACTTCAGAGAAACACTACCTTAGTAAAGTAGCCATTGAGTGGCCATCTGTTAACGCCAAACAGCCATTCATTTTAAGTGGCCACGAATGGCTGTTTGCTGATAATTGATGGCCACCCCTACGGCCATTGTTACTAGAGTATCAAACATAGCTTGAAGTGATTATTAAGAAGTCTTACGAAGTATAACGTTTCTGCTTGTTTTGACTAGTGCGGAAAATAAGGTGCATTTTTTAGAAATCTGGGCTATAAATCTGACTTTTCAGATTATCTTCTGTTTCAATAAATAATAAATATTTTTAAAAGCAAGCTCCTATTAAATCCATGTACCAAAACTAATACAATTAGTTTAGGTGTTTATTAAGGTAATGCAATGCCAAATGCTAATACCTCCATACATATTTTACATTATTAGTAGATCCTAATAAAAATAAACGTACTTACTATCTTTATCGCTGAAAATGATTTTATATTTTCTGCTGAATTATTGGTTTTCAAAAAGTTTGTCACGTGAAATGTTCATAAAAGCTGATATCAATTTGTTTCATAGGACTGATTGGTTGGTAAGTAAGGACTTGCCGAAGTATGTATTTTCTTTACAATTCGCTCGACAAGATTGACATGTAATGTTACAATGAAAGCTACGAAGGTGATCGCACAAGTCACGATTTTTCGTCAAATTCGGTTTACCCATTGACTTTTTGAAAGGGAATTATGTCGAAAGAATAATATTGATATTAGTCTTTATTACTTTTATCTGGCGAATATTTATTTTCAGCTTCGTATATAGGAGATTTCGTTGAAAAAATTTCCTATTATTATTTTCTTACTAACACGGGCGCCGGGTGGGGATGCTCTCGCACCCCCTCGCCTTCTGAGCAGTTTATTTCTGATCATTTCAAAATATCCAGACAGGTAAGTCGACAAACAAGAAAACTTATTGTTGATGGGTTTTTATTTCATTTAATAGTGCAATAAAATTTGTAGCGAATCCCGTTGTAAAAACGTGTTTTTTGAAATGAAACTGAATTCTTGGCTCTCACACAAATCTGTTTGTATGATCAATGATTATTGTTGAACTCTCTTGCGATGAACATTTAGCATTCTTGATGCTTATAATTTTCCGTCTCCTATCATAGATTTATTCCAAGTTTTCATGCGTGAGCGAACACGAGCTGTTTATTGAGAAATTTTCCAAAATCTGCTTAGAATTTCACATTAAGTAATTTTTATGAAAAGTAAAAATTTTTCAGAACACAGGCATAAACAGCAAGCAGATACTACACTAAATGAGCAGTAATAGTTCCAGTCGTTTGAATTGAATCGGTGCTCACAGACTGATGGACGTCATGCTACTGGCAAAATACCCCTTTTCGGTACCAGCGACACCTCCCTGATTTCAGACACCTCCCTGATTTCAGACACCTCCCTGATTTCAGACACCTCCCTGATTTCAGACACCTCCCTGATTTCAGACACCTCCCTGATTTCAGACACCTCCCTGATTTCAGACACCTCCCTGATTTCAGACACCTCCCTGATTTCAGACACCTCCCTGATTTCAGACACCTCCCTGATTTCAGACACCTCCCTGATTTCAGACACCTCCCTGATTTCAGACACCTCCCTGATTTCAGACACCTCCCTGATTTCAGACACCTCCCTGATTTCAGACACCTCCCTGAGGAAATTTAAGCATAGTTAGCATTAAATCATCTGTAACATTGTTAGATTTTATCGTCACCTTATTTTGACAGAAATGAGCCCTGGCAAAAATTTCGTATTAGGTGAAAATTCTGTAGTTTAATCTTGTATTTACGATTACTAGGTCTGCGTGTAACCCCATGACACTGCCGTAAAATCTTAGGAAGAGATTGACCTTTTGCTTGTGTGAAGTTGTTGAGATGAAAATCTATCAGCTTAAGATTTTAAAAGGAAAATAAGTTCTCTGTGTAGGGTGGAAATCTGCAACAAATAATGAATGCAATGGACATCAGATGGAAAACTTTGCTTATGATTACCTTGTGAGATATTTTTCCTCGGAATGTTACCACAATTATTTAGCATTTTCTATTACATGCTACCAAAATGCATTAGAACTAATGGTACCGGTTCCATATATTTATCAGATTAGTTAAAATTATAACTTCATCCTAACCTCTCCCTCGATCTTAGTAAGATTTACGAACGTATTTTGCTCAGGATATTAATCTTCTAATAGTCACAGACATGCAAAATTCAAGGACACAAATTACTCAAATTGCTAATATTTCCCGGAAGGAAAACCAAAATGTCAATAAGCTTTCGTGTAGTATCAAAATAACCCTCCTACATACTTAGTTTCAATGATATCCGACATAAAAAGAGCTATTAGTTTCAAGAATCAAACTACTATTTTATATGAAAAATAATTTCAACGTCCGACATTTTAAATTTATTTTCTGGCTTAAAAAGGTAGCATTGTTACTGAAATGTTTTGTTCTCATGATACAAAAAAATTAAGGCTTGTGCCTTTTTGCTTTATAAATGCCGTACAATGTTTTCAAGTTTTGTACATGTTACCACGAATTACTTGGCTACTATTTTCACCATGGTAATGCGGACCGCGCAAGATATAAATAGGAAGGTTACTATATGCTTACATTTAATTCACGACTTTTCAACTATGTGAATATCTGTATCATGATGAAATAAGAAAAGAAACATCAATCGTGCGTTGCAAATGTGATTATTCTCTGATCACAACACACGTATGAGGGGGCCGCCCATTAAATACGTATCGCACCCTCGCGGGGGAGGGGCGTTATGGTATCGTCTATCGGGTTGTGGTACTGAGTTATGGCAGGGTAGGGGTGTTGACCTCGATACGTGACGCTAATTTTTTTCGGGTAAGGCCGCAATGTTTGCGGTGACCCGAGTTTTAAGCTTATCAACCGTTCACTGGTACTAGCGAATGAAATATTAACTAGTTGGAGTAAAATCGTACGCGTCCTCGCGAAGAGGTCAAGGTTAACATGCGTTTTCTTTTTGTGGGGCTTTAGGGCTCGTCAACATCGAGATCATTAGAGCCCTTGTTAACATGCGTACTGCTATTTGTAATAGCTTCTTACGTTAACACCCTTGAACTGTCATTTGTAATAACCATTAATGTTTTAACTTTAATACATTTCATGTACAATTATAAAAAATAAAAACAAAGTTTTCTCGCAAAATATGGCGTACACATTTGTGAAAAAAGTAATTCCAACTGTATCTCAGTGAGAAAAATACGTATGACAATGTATCAATTGAGTCCAACCCTCGACTCCAAATGTAATTGTTATTCAAATAATATTCAAATAGCATTAAAGCAATACAATACTATTATCTTTGAAGGTTAACTTGTGAGGCTGTAAACCACTACCTGTTAATGAGTTCGATATCTCTAGGATAATTGTTTTGCTCTTCAGTATCATCTGACAGTATTTTATCGACACTACACTATGTCATACGTGGGTACGCTGCCAGATATAATCTCACTTGTGGACACACAGCTGAATGCAGTAACGTGAATGTTTAACGTGCTGCCATCTATGATTGATTTCTGAAAGCTCTGTCTATAACGTTTATCTACAATATTATTATAAATATTACAATGTTATATATAAACAAGTGTGATTGCACACATCTTTGATTCATGGGCTACTTGCTGGGCTAATTTTTAATGCAGAATGAGTATTTTAAACACCTTCAAAGTGCAAAACGAAAAGAGGCGATTGTCGTTTTATTAGAATGATGGTGTGCTTCTCACTAAGTCTAATTACCTCGTAACTCGCGAGTTGTATCGAAAATATTGAAATTTAAGTAGATTAAATCGTTTAGTTTCATAGCTGTACGGATGGTTAACCTCGTTTAGGAACGGATCTACGAGTTGTGGAAAGACGAACCTTAATTGGCAATGTTTCGTTTCAATTTCCTGCACTCTAGAATAAATACTTAATAATGGTCATTTGATGGATTGGGAAAATACATTAATTTTGGACAAAGAAGTTAATTATTACAAACGTATATCAGAAAAGATATTTATAAAAATACACACGAGTTTGAATTTAGCACAGACACTGAAAAGCTATCTGGTTTATACAATACAATATTACAACATGTTTGTGTAGTTTCTGCCTTTTTTGTAAACATATTTTGTTAGTATTTATGTTTATATCATGTTCAGTTGCCCTGATGTTATGTTTCTTGTTATAATTTGTTATTATTTTATCGCCTGACGACGACTTAAATCCAAATCGAAACTTTGTGAGCTCTTTACTATATATATTCCATTTTGCCTTCTCTATGGAAGTTTCCGTCCCTAACCAACGTGGAGGTAGGTATGAGTCTACTATCTATCTTTTATCATCCGCAATGTTATTTGTTCCATAAATTCTGTTGTCGCGTCATAAACAGCTTTATTTTGTATCAATTTACTCCAGTTCCACCAAACGTATACCCCTTCCTTCTTGAGCTTTGTATACCATTTCCTTCTTTCTAGATCAAATAATTTGCAATCGAACAATATATATTCTGCTTTGGCTCACCATCTTGACATATACAGGTTGATTCTGCAACACAACCTCTTTTCCACCAATATTGCATATCGCCATGTCCTGTAATTATTTCTATCATATTTCTAGCCGGTTTAAACCATGTATTTTTCACACTATAGTCTACCTTGGGAATAAATTTCTCTAAATCTCTTCGTTCCTTTGATTGCTCCCATCTTATTTCACAACATTCCCATAGCTTCATTTCTATGGCTCTCTTCCATCTTACTGTATCCTTGGTATACCTATCTGTATCAATTCCTACCTCCTTCCCTCGTCGTATATTATGAAATAACACATGTTTATCTATTTGGAGGTCTACTGGTAATAATCCTAATAACACGAACAATGCTTTTGTAGAAATGCTTACCAATTAATTAGACACATTCTCTGATAACTATATATTTTTCGTTCGAAATGTTTTTGCTTCATCTTATGATGCCATACCACACTTCCATAAGTTAATATCGGGGATAATGCCCCTTTATGCAACTGTATTAATTTGTCTTTTGTTATGTTATGTTTAGATATTACTACCCACTGAAGTCCAAATATATTTTTGAAATCTTGCTTCCCAGCACTTCCAAATGTTTTTTGTAATTTAATTTATCATCTACTGTTATTCCCAAATATTTTTCTTCTTTAATTGTCAACATCCAATCATCAGTTTTCACAATTGAGTTGCGCCTGTTTTTCCCTTTGTTTCATCCCTACAACTAGTCCTGTTGTTTTCGTCGTAGATACTTCTAATTCTATGTTGGAACTTGTTTCAATGACACTTTTCAATGTTCTTGCACCTTTTGTTTCTATTTCTCGCCGACTGTCTCCTGGGACCAAGACAACTAGGTCGTCCGCATATGCTACCGTCGGTATTTCTTCTTTTTCTAATTGCTCCAGTGCCTTATTTAATGTGACATTCCACAATAATGGTCCGAGATGACTCCCTTGTGGACATCCTTTGACTAATCTTTTAATTCTTATCCTTACCCATCTGCAATAGGACATGTCTATCATCAAAATATGATTTTAACATTTGTAAGGTCCTTTCATTAATATTTTTCCTCTTCAAGGCAACAATGTTGTACGTCTTCATCATTGCAATAATTTCTCTCATTCATTATTGTATTATCATCACAAGAGAGAGGAATATGCAAGTACCAGGTGGATATAGTATTGGAGGTCAACTGGGGAAGCTTTAATAGAGTTACAATTAATTACGTGCATTGTATGTTGATAACGAATAATAATACCATAAAGAAATTAGTGTTGAGATTATCTTATGATGCATGATTATGACATGAGTGATAAATGGTTGTTACAGAATGAAAGCCCATAACATTAATTGAATAATTTAATGTAGTTAGAAATGACGTCTAAGTAGTTTATAGCCAGTTGAAAAATATTTTTAGTCATATACTTGATAAGAAGAACAGTTAATTGAACGATAGTAAATGTATTTTTGATCCGTACCTGATTATTCAATAACGAAGAGTTCAAAACGAGATTTTAACCCGAAAGAGATTTTTTTAGCAACAACCACTTTTCTTCGTCTCTGGAAAAGACAACTATAGTTTATTTTCATTTTCGTCGTCACTAACCTGCTGGAGACGAGATTTAGGCAACAGCTTGTCTGTAAGAGACGAGGTTTAAGAAATAAAGATATGATAGTAGGTTCTCCCTATCTTACTTCAAACTGACAAAGTTGTAAATAGATTTGAGTCGGAACAAATTCTAAACAAATGTTGATATGTGACGTATACAAGCCAACTAATATTGGTTCGTATGATACAACGTAAAAAACGTTCATTCTCACCACGGTCAGTTCTTTTCCAGATTTGTTATTGAATTTACTACGAGAAACCGAAGAAAAAGTAAGAAAACCAAGGTTCTGAGGAGGTGGATGTCTTTGATCAGATCTGTATCGCTATTTCTTACACCAATTTAATGAATGAGAAAGATAAGATAACAATATATATATATATATATATATATATATATATATATATATATATATATATANTTTCAACTGCTTATAAACTACTTAGACATCTTTTTTAGAGACATTAAATTATTCAATTAATCTTATGAACTTTCATTCTGTAACTTAACCATTTATCACTCATATCATAATCATGCATCATAAGATAACCTCAACACTAATTTCTTTATAATATTATTATTCGTTATCAACATGCGATGCACGTAATTAATTGTAACTAACAGAAATGTTTGTAATTTATGTATTTTATTCTCTGTGAAGTGTCTAGCGACCCAACTCGGTTTCGCGCGCGAGTTCGTACTGTGTAACTGCTTAACGGATAGGTATAAGTTTGTGTAAACAAAAATAACCCGTTTAAATATCAACACTGAAATGACATTAGTTTGTGAGATTCGGATTGTCACATTTTTCCACAGTTCACCCTGTAAAATCAGAATGTCGAAAAATCCTAGCTTACTAAGCCTCTACAATAAAGTAAATAACGTTCTCCCAAAATTTCTAGTTCCTTTCTTTGATAGTTTTGTTTTCGGTATTGATGAATCAGTCTATCAATACAACGCTGCGAATAGAGTTATTCCTTTCTGAAGTTCCAGTTATATGTATTTCTAGAAAGACTTATGAAAAAAATTTACAGAACTTTAGGGTTGAGTGGAAATTTTATACGTTTTGAAGGATCTTTGCTCGAAAAAATACAATGTTTGCTGCATCCTATTTCGTGAGATTTTATTCTTCGTTTTTTATTATTTTTGAATAACGAACTACAAGCATTAATTCAATTGTACCTTAAGATGAAGTAATTCTCATAATTCTTTTTTCTGACGCGCCGTCACTGTTCGCATTTACTCTTTCCATGCTCATGGGTTATTTTTTTAATACGGAGGTTGGGGAAGTATTTCTTCAAAGTCTTTGTGACATTGTGTTTCAAAAGTAAATTTATGAATACGTATAAAGTGAATTTACTTTTATTCCGAAGAGAAAGAACGGTCAAGTTTTTAAACAAGTGAGACACTGCCCAAAAACATGAACATAAGAACATTTGATATTGAAAAAATAATAAAACGTTCAAAGATTGCCTCTTTCCGTATTCGAAAGAATCTCAAAAGCACGTCATATTTTCAAATTCAGCAATTTGTACGCAACACGTTCGTCTTTGCATATTGATCTCCTACTTACGCTCTTTTTAGTCAAATAATGCTCTTTTCTTCTTTCTTATACTTGCTAAATGTTTTTCTTGTCTGTCACTTCTATGTCAATTCCATCTTAAGGGATATTGTTGTTTCTATTTTAGATACTTATTTTCATTGTAACCATGTTTATTGTCAATGGGATGAAATATATGTCCAGTATTATGTGATCTTAAAATTAGTAATCTTCCTTTGTCATCGTTTTGAACATTAATGTTCCTTAGGACACGAAAAGTTTTATTGTTTGTAATATAATTTTATTTTATTTTTCATGAACACAAAATTTTCTTGGAGATGGAGAAGACATTTTACCGCATAACGCCAGTAATTCTATTTTTATTTTTCAATTATGGATGTAATAGGTGACGATGTATAGTTGTAAATATGAACGGATTACTGCAAGTGATCTGAGGTGAAAAATGCGCTTCATTCCTTATCTGTTCTTATGAGTTGAATGTTATACGTCGCACGTGTGACCTCCGTGGCATCTATTACGGCAGTTATAAGACTGCCCTGATTTAATTTACTTAGAATGAAAGCAATTATAGTGCGATTTGCTTTCCATGGTTATGTGTCGATAAATAATCTGGATCGTCCCCTCTTGTCCTTGTGACGAACAATGAAGACGCGTCCAGATGCTTCCCGTTGGATTTAATATCGCAGTGCGTGGAGGGGACAGCAGCCGTCACAGTAAGCGGCGAGCTGTCCGTCGCGTCGGTGCATATTGGCAGCTGGGTAGTGTCGGGGTGTGGGGCAGGGCAGTTGGCAGTTCCCAGGACTTATGCCGCCGTCACGGTTATTTCAATACACGTTTGCGATTGTGTTGCTCTCTGTCGCAATAATACATCTTGGAATTCAGGAGGGAAACTAATGAACTCGGAGTATGATGAGAAGTGGTTTAAAAAACTGCAGTAATTCCATTCTTGCTCTTTCGATGCATTTCATCGTGTAAGAGCGTACGGAGAAATGTTGAACGGATTCCTTTGAAAGAAGAGGGCATTTTTCCTGTTTCGAATAAGTATGATTGAAATTTTAAAATGTTTTTATTGATAGATGCTCGGGATGGATTTAACGTAGATACAATAAAATTGTGAGGGATTCGTGTTTAAATGACTGAGTCGTGTGCACTACAGGGAAATGTCCGCTATTCGAAAGTGTCCGTTAATGTACTGATCAAATACATGCAATATTCCTTCAAAATCACTTGACTGTGAACTAGCGAAAAATGAATCGGTTAGGTATGACACTGAACTGATCCTCGTTATTTGTTTTAGATCTCTTTCGATTAAGGGTTCGTATAAATATAATCGTAATTACTTTTTTCCATTCTCGTTATTTTGAAATATCTTATTTGCCTAATTCTAATAGAATTATTTCAGGAACACGGGAAATTAACTGAATAATAATAAATAATAATATATTTTAACCGTGCTGAAATTAATACTCTTATGAGGCTAGAAAACTCCTTGTTCTTATTGTGGCTCAAACCTTTCCTTTTGTTCTCTTTTATAAATGTTGAGTTTTGTAAATAAACACTGTTATATTAGGTCACTCCAAAACAGAGGTAGAGGTCAAGGAGACAACTTGTTTTGAATTACACGTTTTAAACTGGTCATTGCACTTACGATATATATAATTTAAAACTTTCTGCTACTTTTAAAATTACTACTTCTTTACTCAATCTTCGTTTTATATTGTTATAACTGAGTTGAATTTAAGTTATCCTCTTGTACAGTGAATGTCTATTCTGTTCTAACCAACATTTTTCATAATCTTAGTACGTGACTTAATTTTAGGAATACTCGATTCAACGTGTTTTGGAGTGACGTCCTACAGTAAAAGTGTTTCTTTGGCTTAGTGCAATAACCTTCCATTTTTTCTGTCACCTAAATGAACTATTCTTTTATTTCAGTTTCTCTTCATGGCCTCTTGACTGGTTCTTTATTCTTTATAAAGTTTCTTGAAGCGTCAAATCTTGTTTTTTAATTCTGTAATGGTTTTTGCAAGAGCTGAAAACACAATTTGCACATACATAACGCACATGTGAATTCAAAATACTAAAAATATAACTAAAATAACTTAGTATTTAATTCAAAAAGATTAATCAAGTTTCAAACATTTGAGGTATGACGTTTCTGTGAAAGTACACTTTTACGTGTTTTTCAGCTTAGACGTGACTGAAATATTACGCTTTCTAACGAAACGTTCACGTTCAAACAAGGCATTGGCGTTCAAACGAAACGAGATCACAAACATAGCCCGTATTCCTTTCTTACATCATTTAATTGATCTGATTAATTTTATTGAATTAATTATACCAAACGAATCGGTAATGGTATAAAATGGTAGAATGAAATGCGCCATTCTTGTGACTTTGTGATAATCTACAGTTCTGTTTTAGTTTTCTTTTAAGTGTAAAGAAGTACTATATGCATGGCCACTTCACTATCATTGCACAATAGAAATAATTATTTTAAGCCTCACCTTTGATTACATTATTGACGGTTGTCCTTGTTGTTTGACTACAATAGCATTGTGTGTAATATCAGTTAAAATTTAAAAAGAACATTTAACAATCCCTCTCCATGAAAACCTTCCATATAATGGCACTTTCTGGGGTCACTTTCCGTCTTGGTCTTTTGGAACTTTTTCCGAGTCAGTGGACCCATGTCGCACATGAAAGCTATCGAAAGCGGTCCGTCTCTACAGCCTGTTTAAGATTGCCTAAAATGAGGAATGACATTATTATTAAACAAGTTTTGTTCTCGCGTAATAAGCAAAATCTGAGGCAACTGACGAAAAGAGACAATGTTTTTGAGGGGAAAGATAAAAACCGAAGTCGACGATTACCGAAGTCGACGATAAAAGGGGAATTACAGAATATTCGCAGTAAAAGATAGGAGAATAACTTTCATTTTCCTTCAAGTTTGACATATCAAGGCCATAATTATCTATGTCTATTCCTGATTAGTTTACGGAAGTATTATCTCTAAACAAAAAAGTTATTTAGAAACTAAGCAATACAGTAAGAATAAAAGAATCATTGTTTATACAATATTAGAAACTTATCTTCATGCTTGACATGTGAAAGGTGCTACCAAAACAAAGTAACATTTCTGCATTATAAATATTCTTCACGTTATACGATGAAGGTAGGTACTCACCTAGTTAACAAACGTACTTTGTCGTGTACCTTACGGTGGGTCGGCCGTACATTCTTGCAGTTATTTTACTATATCATGCCTTGTTAAGAATGAAGTGTACGCAGAGGCGGCGATTACGGGCGCGTGAGGGGAGGGGGCAACCGTCCTTCTCTCTCATTTTTTAAGGAAAGATAAACATTTCATTTTAACCGTCTAAAACTAGGAATTATTTTAAAAAATTACACAATCCTTGATGTGGTAATCACCAATTATATTTCCTTTGATTTATTTCATTATTTAAAACATACGTCGTGAAAATGTGCAGAAAAGTCATGTAAGTGAAAATTGTCAATATTTGTTTGCCCCCCCCCCTTTTGATTCTCAATCGCCGCCACTGAGTGAGTGTACGTGCTTATTGTGTAGAAAAAAAGTGTTCAAAATAAAATGTACATGCTTATAGTGTGCTTGGTCTTTCCTTGGGTCGATGTGAGTGTTTGATGTTTCATTTGAAATAAGGATATAAACTGAATTATTAAATCGACCTAATTTGTAGACAATTATTTATTTCTAGAGATAACAGAAATAAATAACTGTCTACAAAAAAGGTCGATTTGATAATACGATTTAATTATGATAGTAGACGGAAATAATGTAAATAAGAATATAAACGTCTATTCAAATTTTCAACTCGGAAGTGTTCAGAGATATTTCCGTCTTTTAGAATATAACTTCGTGCGAGTGAAATCGGATGCTGTGAAATAGGCCGAACCTATACTTTTATTCTAAATCTTCTCTCAGACTATCTACAGTGCTTCCTCTGTTTAGTTTCATTTCATGTTTCTGTTAGAATGTTGATCTTCACTAATTGTAGTAACTTCGACTTCGTATTTGACATGTGTTGCCCTTAATGAAGTTTTTCTCCTCTACTCTACCCCAGTTCGATGGGTTCGACTCGTCTCCCCTTACACAGATTGCAACGCGTTTCGACGGAATATTACCATAACGGATGGGAGATATTAAATTCACCCCAGGAAAATGACAGTTTTTGTATGCTTGTGCACTTTGGTTTCATGGAATCCCCCTAGCGTGAAATTTTGGAGTACGTGGTACTCTTAATTAAAGAGATGAAATGTTTCTTAAAATAAATTTAACAGAGCGCGCGCCGTAATTCGTCAGTGATTTTTGGACACCGATGATTCTTTAATTTCCTTTTTGTTACGGGAAGTTAAATTTTTGTCACGACTCACTTTTGTGAGAAGAATGTATTTAATTTAATACACTAACTTAAAATGTTAATTCGTTAATTGTAAACACCGACGAAACAGTGTGTGTCATTTCACAATAGTATCACAAAATCTTTCCCCGGGTTTCTCTTTCGTTAAATGGAAAACAATTGAAAACTTTTACTAATACAAAGTTTCCATTCTCAAGACAACCTCAAATGGAAGTGTCACGTTCAAATCTTAATTCCAATTTAAGTAAATTGTGTTACGCATTACGAATCTCAGTTGATATTGTTAGTTCACATATTTCCTGTTGCGTATATTTTGCAGATGTTAACTCCCATTTATGATATGCCATTACTACTAGGGCAATTCCGGTCAGAGCGTCCAAACTTTCAGAATTCAAAAGAGTATTGTTTGGATAATCCGTAAATCTCACCCCCGAAACTCTTGTAAACCTTTATTTAAGGAATTAAATATTTTAACACTTCCCTGTGTTTATATTTATGAAACGGTCGTGTTTGTTCAGACCGAATTAGTGAAGCGCCACCTTGGTTGCCTACAAAACAGTCTTGTTCACGAACATAGTACTCGCAATAGGAATAATATTAATCGTCCTACAGTGCCAACCTCTCCTTGCCAAAAAGGGCCGTATCATTCGGGAATCGTTCTATATAATTCCCTCCCCAAAAATATAAAAGATATTATTAAATTGAATATCTTCAAATCTGGCGTTAAAAGCTACCTTCTGCCCCCGTACTTCTACAACGTAAAAGAATTTATAGATTTTAATTAAAGTTAAAGTCGTCTTGTACTTTATCACGCCATTGCTGTAGTACTTTCAAAATATCTTATTACAATTTAAAAACTATTTTCCTACATGCTTGTATTGTCTCGTAAAACTAAACTTATATGAATAACATGTACTCAACCTTTGCACGGTTGTGTACATTAATTCTACAGCCCCATCCTGACCGGAGTTTCCTTCGGGTAGAGGCGGATTTTTTATACAGACTCGCTAGGCTCTTGCCTACTAGTAGGGGTGGAATCTATTGAAATAATAAATCGCGAATTTAGTGTTATTTAATAGTTACGATATATCAACAATACTTTCCGAATAATCTGTAGTTTGATAATAAGACGTTCTTGTGAAATGATTTTTTTGTTTTATTAAATACAAATTTGTTGGTATTATGTTAACATTATAACACGTACCGAACTATTTTTATTGTTAGGAGTGTGTTGAAATGTTAAATCCGCCTCTGCCTTAGGGCCCTTGATTGGAGTTCATGGGATGGTCCCTTGCTTGTTTTCGGAGAGTAAAGTATTTTATAATCCTCCTCGTGATCATGCGCAGTTTGTACTGCTTTTTTTAATTTATTTATTAGTATTTATGTATTTATTTATTTATTATAATAATATTTATTATAAGTTTATTTATTTAGGCAGCGGTAGCGTAAATTGTAGTGTGCTTGTCCTCCACGTGCAGAGCCGGGTCCTTCTTTTGGTCAGTTTTTTGTCAAAGTAGTTTTTAATAAAATTATTTCAGAATGTTGTAAAAGAAAATATTACTATACTTTTAATATTACTAAAAAGAGAAATTTTAATATTTCAAATTTATTTTTATTTTGATATATTTTATTAATTTAAATTACATCTCTAACTTGTAAAATTAAATCTTACTGTCATTACAATTCAATTTTCTTTAACTTCTAGCAAAAACAGTCTAGTTATGACCTTCAAGTGAGCGATACTATAATAATCCCCTACTGGCATACATACAATCTTAAAGCAACCTATCAGTTTATTCTTGAATTTTGTAGTGATCGGAGTGTTTCATATCGTGTGCAGATAAAAAAATTGCAAGTGTTTGAGGAGTTGAAGAAATTACTGAAGACTTTATAGTGATTTCTCGATGTAGAGGTTGAAAGATGCAGTTTTTAATTACAAAAAATCGCTAATTAGATTACATCAGAATCTTCTGCTTCAATCACAAGTAGACATTTGCCAAATTACAATAGACATACTGAATGAAAAGAAACTCGTGCGTCAAGAATAACTCGTACATTATTAAATATTATAGTAATACTTTTATTTACAATGTTCTGAAATAATTATTTTTAATGAAATTATGAATTTTAATAAAAATCCTTTTACAAAAACCTACTCTAGAGGAGAAAAGAACTCCAGCACTTCGAGTGGAGGCAAGCTCGCTACCGATTACGCTATTGCGTCGTTAAGAGAGTAGGTTTAATGTTTATTATATAAATTATGGTAAAAACTTTGAGCGCTCTTTTTTTTAAATTGGCTGGCTCTTGTACTTACTTACTGTGACAATGGATGGCCCTTAGAGGGTACTGGGATCCTACGAAGTCCCACCCCTAATTCAGTTTCAATGGAAAAGGACCGGGAGTTATTATTGCATACTGAAATATTAAGACTTTCGCAATGTTTTTTTCAGCTTTAAGCCAATATATGCTTCTTATTTCAGAATAAACAATTCCCTTAGTTTACATAAATTGTAATTGTTTCTTTCCATTATATCTTCCCATAAATTTTAAGTGGTAGTTAAATTTTAAATAGTATATTATGTTAAGTGGTAAAACAGGTATTTTATTCTGTCTTCAATCATGTGGCTTCCTGTTGATCAAACGCTACTGAATTTTAGCCAATACGACTATTTTTCCATGCTGCTAGTTTAACTGAGTCTGACAAACTGGATCCGATGACATTTCATACCGAGATATCGTGATTAATATGTAATAAATCAGGAACACTCGTCACAAACATTCTAGTTGTTAACTCCATCTTTCTCCTAAATTCCGTTGAACTCATTCATACGTGAGAGTGATATGGAAACAACGTACACGTCGAGCATTCATAATTTTGTTGTAATTTGTTTCTCCCGTTAAGTTTTCAGAAATTTTAGTAGATACTGCATCTTATAACTTTGCTTTTCTTGAGGTTAATTATGCGCTTCGTGCAATTTAATTTTGAAAACAGTCAAGATTTGCACGATGTGTTTCTGTGGAGGTTGCACTAGAACTTCATCCGGTCTAACTCGGACCGACAGTGATCCGGATAATCGTATATCCGGACGATATAGGAAATAATCAAATAATGTCCTGTAAAGAGAACATACCGTGGCAACTGGTAAGTCTTGCGTTGAAAAAAGCAAAATTATAATTTAAGTCGGACCAAATCTACCTTACGGTCCAACGCCGTAGAAAAATAACCTTATTCTTCGTATATCCTTCCGCGAGTGCTGCTACCTCCACCATCGCCTCCATCTTCACACATACAACATATTTTCTTAAAACTAAATCGCCGGGTCTAACAAACCTAACATCATTGTTCATGGCTAACCTAACATCATTGTTCATTATAATTGTTCATGGCTAACTGTCGCGAGCCATATTATAATTAACATACCCCTAACATACTAACATAAACGGTGGCGGAGAGAAGAAAATAGTGCGGACAATATTTCTTTATAACTACCGTAAATATGAAGAGCGAAGAATACGGCTTATATTTTCGGAACCGTAATAATATTTGTAGTATTATGACATTAATCATTTTTTCGAACCCTCTTTGGACCATATGCTATACTTTGGCCATTTATTCATTTCACCACATTGATCAATCTAGTGGACTGTTTTGGGTACTGCAAAACTCAGTAATGATGAGCAAATATTCGTATGTCAACACATTAAACAAAAGAAACAACTTTCACTAAAAATATCCCAATAGTAGTAAAAATCCAAAGCAAAATCAGTCATTGGTTAAAAACAGCCGAGAAGATGGAGACAACGCCGGAATGTTTTCCATTTCTCCTGTAAAGTTCGATGTATTCAATTTACTACAGTTACCACGACGAGTTACCATTTATTCTTTATGGACATAAAGTAACTTAAAAAATCTACAAAACGTTGAGTATTGAAGAAACTCGCGTGGTTACCCATTACAAAGCACAGGCGGGCCAGTGCTCACCGTACCATCGCAGATAAACCTTTTTTACGGGAGACAAAATAGTTTTGTGTTACCAGTTGTAATCTTAATTCAATGAATATTTGGTGAATTACGAAATCGACCTTTCCGCAATATAGGTCACACATAATCTGCTGCATTTAGTTTTCTTAAACTATTCTGCCCCCAAAAATTATATTTCAATAACAAAACTGATCCAGAATAACCTGAGATTGAAATAGTTGTGGTTCTATTGTGGTTCGAAACCTGTGACAGGATCCAAGTTCAACCCCTCCGTATTTTGGAAATAAAATGTTTAAAGAGTTTAACGTGGAAATCAAATCTTAAGCTGTAGGTAATTATTTTAATAAAAAATTATTAGTTTGTTTTCAATCTCTGCGGAGAATCGTTGATGCGCCCTTGATTATGGCATTTAATAGAAAATTGGAGGTTTTGATTGTAACACGTTCTAGTAGTTTCCGAAACAATTATAGATTAGACTCGTTTTAGTGTCCTTCATCTCGCTAATATGACATTTATAGAATTTGTTTATGGGGGACGGTTGTGTTACCCATATTGCACTGACAAGGAGAAAAAGGCCGCGAGATCAATACGACTGGCGGCTGTTATTCGAGGACCGACGAATTTTATCGGAGATGTGATGCGTTCAGCCTGCCTTTCGTTCTGCATCAGCACCATAGGGGATACGACACCCTCCACCATTACCACCTGTTGCTCTTGTGTATGTATTCACAAAGTGAAGAACGTTGACATTTTCGCTTATATGCAGTGATCTATTAATTTAAAAGTGTGCATTTTTGTTTATTTTAAATGTCCTCCCGTCCCCAGTGTATTGCTGTTTTGTGTTGCTTTGGAAAAAAAGTTGAATGAGTGGATAAATGCTTTAAGTTTTCTAATGGCTTTCTATGATTGGGTTGTATGCACATTTATCCCAAACAAGGGTGTATCCAGCTCAAAACGTAAGGAGGGGAAGATTTCTGAATTCAACCCATATCAAAGAGAATTGAGTGCCATACAATAATAAACACTAGCATTAAAACTATTTATTTAAAAGAATCAATTAAACAAAGTAGTTTGTGAAGATTAGTTGCAAATTTTTCAACTATTTCTTTTACTAAATGTCCCATATGGAAAATTGGGTTCAACTCTTAAGGTGGGGTAACTTGCCCCAGTCTGTATACACCCTTGATCCCAAACATACATAAAACTAATGTGGAATATAAATTTCTCAGATTTTATAAATTAAATAGATGTCATCTGAAATTATTTTTCTTAAGTTTAAACTTTGGAAAGTGTTCCAAAATTAGATTCACTACGTATTTAATAACTTTTGTTTTCTTTTCAGATATTGCAGAGTTCACTTTGAAAAAAGATTATGGATAATATATCAAACCGACTAGAAGGATTTACTGTCATGTTCGGCCTTGCTGAAATCATTGGGGCTCTAGCTGTTATTTTAGTCACTGTTTGGCTAGGGTATTATCATGATGGCTTTGCTTGGAGTTCCAAGCCTTCTGTTCAATTCAACTGGCATCCTGTTCTGATGACAATTGGAATGGTATTCCTTTATGGCAATTGTATGTTTCACAAGTAAAAGTTTTGTTTTTGTGTTATATTTTTGTACTTATAAATATTAATTAATCAGATTTACACAAATTCCAGTAGATGTTTAGTGTATGCATTTGACTTAATTATGTACTAACTATGAATTTGATCTTGTGAGATATTATGAGAAAACTGAGCAATCATTGCATCACCCATATAAATGTGTGATTTTGCATGTTAAAATAAAATTTGATAAATAACTTTTCAAAACACTTGAAGTTAATAGATAATAAATAAATGTTATCTCTAATTTATTGCATATTAAATTAGTGAATACAAGTTACCTACTGGGAGAATTTTTTTTGCACTATTTGTTACATAACTTCTGCTTGTTTATTTTGAGACCTTAATGAGTTATTTATCGTTATCTTTATTTTGGATTAATTTTTTTGTGCACTTACAATGAAATGCAAAAGTTTTGAAAATATCAGGGAAATTAGAAATAGGCAAATTGGTTATAGTTTCACTGTTATTAGTATGAACAATAATTTTATAAATCTTTTCTCTCTACAGCGATATTGGTTTATCGAGCTTTTCCAAATCATAAAAAGAACAGCCTTAAGTTAACTCATGCTGCACTTCATGTTGTAACCCTTATCATCACTATAATTGCTCTCCAAGCTGTATTTGATTCACATAACTTAGTAAAACCTCCTATTCCCAATCTTTATTCACTACATAGTTGGATTGGGTTGACAGCTGTTATTTTATTTTCTTGCCAGGTAAGTTATGTTTCAATTGTAATATTATTTATAAATGTGGCATACATTGATCAAATAAAATTAAATATATAACAAAGAAAATTAATCAAGAATAAAAGATCAATGAAAGTACACTTCATAGATAAATAAGCTTTACATCTTACTGTATCACAATTATCCCAGCTGAACCTGAAGAGTTACTTTTTTTCTTTTAAACATTCAGTGAAATTTGATTCTTTCTCAACATTTCCATCATCACTTTCCTCTTTGTCTTAATTTCCTCAAATGGTCGATCAAGAGAAAGGAAGAATTTTGTAAGTTTCTTGTGTAATGATGAAAGTGAAGGCTGTAACCTTTTCTTCTAATCTGCAAATGACTTATGTGTTATTTTTCTTATTTTGGAAAACTATTTATTTACAAAAGGACAGTAGTTTCATTTCATTATTTTCAAAATTTCCCTATACAATTTTATTACACTTAACTACTCCATTTTTCATTATGTACATTGTTAGGAGAAAATATTCTTCCTTAACTTGAAATGGGCGTAAGCCTCATCACAAACACAAATGTAATTATGTGTTTACTATTATATTATTATAATATTATGGTTATGTATTTGAAGAGATGAGTTTTGGTCTTTACCTCCATCAGCCAAGAAGATACTTAAGAAATATTTCTTTCTTCTATATTTGTTGACTGCTAAGAGGAGAAGAGAAAGAAATATTGGCAGACATTTTGAGTTGGAATTGTTTACTACAGTTACTTTAACATTCCACGATTAGAGGTTCCTAGAGACCAGATATTATGTATTTCTCTTATTTTTGCTTCTGTGGACTGGCAATGTTCAGGGAGAGTTCATAATTTTCCTTTATTTTGAAATTTTCTAAGGAGATATAAATGGTTAATATACTGAAATTAAAATGTGCACTCTTGTGTAACTATTGCCAGTGAAGTTATATAACCTACGCATATAACATTAGCATCAAAATTGTGTAACCAGACTGTTGATAAAAATATATTTTAAGAACTTGCATCTGTGTCTGATTCGATGAGTGGAATGAGAACTATTTGGGCATTGAAGTTCCCTGCCAAACTCCCTCTAAAAGGCTATTTCCTTTAGTAAAAGAAAATAATACTATACTACTCTGTGACTTTTTTGTTATATTACTTAGCTTGAAAATTCAGAAGTATTTTAGTGTTTCTGTAAAATTTGATGTGGGCAAAAGATTATTGTGAGGGCAGAGTCATGAAAGTGCGAGGCCTTATATGACTTTATTTTGCCTAATGCCTTAACTGCCTGGATTCTGTTGTTTTCTCTTGTGCGAGGCCACATGCTGTTTGAATGCAAGAGCCCCATGAACACTTATCCCTTTTTAGGGGAAGCAAAGTGTAGAAACATGAGAAGGGATGGAATCAATTCCCCTATTGAAAAAATATTGGGATTTTTGAATTCTTGTATAGTAAACCTATAATGTGTTGAACTTGAACACAATTGAAAGAGTTTGCTATAGGCTAGAACACATAACAAGTTTTTATTTATATAGGTAATTAGTTTCAGCAATTGTTCTGGGATGAATAGAATATGATAGAAAAGTGTCTGTAATGAGACACGAACCCTTCGAAGAAGGTGCATAAGAGGAAAATAAAATTCAAGTGGACCTGGTGATCAAGTTGCAGTCCACAATGTTGGTGGATCAAAAGAAATGCAATAAGAATGGCATTTAAAAATTATTATCCTCTCATAAAAAAAAGTGATGTCTTGGGAATTTCATTTTTGTCATGTAATTGTGAAACCTATATCAATAATGGTTTGCCCAAAGAATTGAAATGCCTACTGGACAAACAACATTGGCTGACAAGTCACCAGTCATGTCGATTATTATTCATCATTAATAAAGTCTACTCTCCAGAATATGGTTTCTCACCTAGATTAATAGCAATGTCTTGGTTTTGTTTCAAAATAGTCTGTTTCTAAATATTTTTGAAAAAGTACTAGTTTTAATACGGGAAAAGCATTATGTTTTATTATGGGTATTAAATTACAATGCCATTTTATTTCATGATGTGTCCGTGATCCAGAATTTGTTTTAAGATTCATTACTGGTTAACTGTGCAGTATGCAATCTTGTGATTCATTACAAGTGTAATCAATTTACTTGTCAAAATTGATTTTACTGGTAATTAAAAAAAATATTTTTATTAAGATAGGATGCGAATTGTGGTCTCAATCTAGTTATAAAAATGAATGAAAAGCATGAAGATGACTAGCGAATGTGTTATTTTGAATTAATTTTATGTGCGAGTTGTGATACTTGCTTTACCCTACATGTGTTAGTTAATGTATTTGCCCTACATGTGTTAGTTAATGTATTTGCCCTACATGTGTTAGTTATGTGAGAACTTAAATGTTTGCTTTGCATATACTCAACACTTTTTCTGTTATTAATTTGAAATATTAATTTTCTTGATATTTAATGAAGATTTAATTGAAAACTACTTTGCTGTTGGTTGTGTCAACATTCTACCTTTTAATGTTAAATATTAAGAATATTAAAAATAAGTGCAATGCACACTATATTTAAACTACTTTCAAATAGGAAGATGGTGAGATGTTATCATTAATGTTACTTACTACTTTTATCTGCTATTGAATTATCCCTGTGGGATACCTGCTGTCTCTGTGAAGACCTACTTGTACTTAATTTAGGTTGGTTCTTTACCCAATCATTTTCATTTTTTTCTCGTTTTTTTTTAGTTGGTTTCAGGATTGGTAACTTTTCTCTATCCGGGATTAAAACAAACCCTAAGGGCTCAATATATGCCTGTTCATGTTTATTTTGGCATATTAGGATTTGTTTGTGCTGTTGCAGCTTCTGTAATGGGTATTTTAGAAAAAGCTCATTGGGCTATGTAAGTAAAGTTTTACTCATTAAAATTGTATGTACTTTTTACTAATATTTACTAGTACTTTAGTTGTATTGATGTTGTTTATATAAGTTGTCAGAATGAAATATCTATGAATAATTTTCATTTCTAGAAAAGATTATAGCAGTTTATCCTTGGAAGCTGTGCTTGTTAACTCTTTGGGAATAGTACTGCTCATCTTTGCTTGTCTGGTGGTATACTTGGTTACTGAACCTAGGTACAAGAGACAACCTCGTCCTGAAGATGAAATACTGTTAACTGGAAATTTGGAATAAATGCACTCTGTTGACCTGCTTCTGGTTATTATCCATTTGATCCTGACTTGGTAAATATGCTGAATATGCAAAGATCTAATATATTCTTGAAATGAAAACAATATTAATCATGGTGCAAATAAGAAGTCTAGTAAAACCCCTATTAATTTTTACATACACTATAGTAGAACCTCTAGCATTATTCCAAAATTTCTACTTAAAACTTTGTGTTCCCCATTTTTTGTGGAATATAATTTGCTGGGATATTGCAGTAAACAGATATCCTAAGATGCAAAATCTGTAAGAAAGGCAGCCTGGAGAAGGAGAATGGAAGTTTAATACTCTGCCATCAGTCTTTGTCCTCTCTTCTTCTTTTAAGCGAATCGAGTAGAAAACTTGCAATGAAAGGAAGAATTTATACCATTTTTATTCTTGACCCTTGATATACACTATATAAAGGAGGTTTTTGAGGGAAGGTTGAATTGTCTTTTTTATACAGCCAACATTTCGAACAAATTTACTGTCTTCTTCGGGGTGTGTACTTAAATACTTAATTTAACACCTTTAAGAAAATATATGAAGAAATTTGGAGAGTAGTGAGGAGTATTGTGTGTTAAAGATGTTAGACTAAGTATTGAAGTACAAGCCCTGAAGAAGAAGAAATTTGTTTGAAATGTTTGCTGAATTCATTGAAGAAAATTTGATCTTCCCTCTAAAACCTCCTTTATCTGCGGAAGAATTTATAGTAACTAGTAACGTTGTTGGCCCCCAGGATCTAAAGCCCATGTAGAAAAGTTGTAATAGTAAAGTGTTACTACTTTTTCCTTTACAATACATTTGAAGGCAAATATTCAATTTGTGTTTTAAACTTTTAATGTGTAAAATAATTTTTTATTGGTTTTTATTAACAATGAAACAACCTAATGGTAGCAAAATTATTGTTAGTCCAGAGTGAAACAGAATTCAAGATAACCTAAGTTTAATAAAACACCCTAATCTCTCTTGTACTGGAGGCTGTGTATAAATGCTATGGTTTTACTTTCGGCATCCAAAATTTTTTCAGAAACAACTGATCATGTGCACTAAGACTACAACTTAATTGACATATCCCAGCTATCATGTCCTACCCAAAACCAACTTGTTGGACAAACCTTAAGATACTTGTTTCATAATGAAATGTATCGAAATGAGACTCATAATACCTATAAAATACCTGTATATTGCTCACAAAGTGACATTTAGTTCTTGGAGCACTAGAGGAACATGAAACAAGGCAAAATAACTTTTTTACTTTGATTTTTCATTTTATTTCATGAAATGGGGCTTTTGAATTATAGCTAGCCATGGTAAATTGAAAATAGAAGTACATTGTTCATCATGACAAATTGATGGGACCTAGGGGTCGTCCATAAATTGTTATCCCTTCCCCTTCAGGGTGCATACAGTTACACTGCACTACGATGAAATAGGAGTAGCCTTGGTATTACATAATGTTATGTTTAATAGGATATGTTATAGAATACTTTTAAATTTATATTTTGTTCTTGTACTCAACTGCTTTGTGAGAGAAAATTGAGTCTGAGTATTAAAATTTGTCCACATTTCAAGAAAGTGACAATATCAATTCATATCGGGAAGAAGTATGTCTAGTGTTGTTATACTTGGGGATGGATGTGATAAAGAGGTATCATTACAGGTGCATTATGAAGGAGATTGTGAAAGAAAATGGTAGGCTTTACGTTATGTAATTTATGGACGGCCCCTAGAAAATCCTATGTTATATTGGAATCATGTTAAATGAGATTTCTGCTATATGTAAGCATTTGTGAGTAGTGGTTTTACCCTGTTGTAATTATGTAAGTCATGTATTCGGTAGAATTGTATTGTTGTATGTGAAAGCTACTAAAGTAGTATTCAAAACTTGAAACAAATCTTTATTAACTTGTAACTTTTGAAAGATAATAAAGTATGTCTGATTGTGAACTATTTTTAAGCAGTGGCATAACTATATATAATTTTATGGTTGGTTAAAATTTATGAATTTGTAATGATTTTTTATTAATACTTCAAAATTTAATTTCCACCTTTCCTGACAGTAGTTATAAACAAATGATTTATGGAATTTTCAGTAGGACCTTTAAACAAAGATACCCTGTCCATGCCACTGTTTTTAAGTAATTCTTCCACATATTTATTTTATTCTTATATTTCTTTTTTTATTAGGGACTTATTTTTTTCAGGGGAGGACATATGGTTGCATGACAGAACATTACAAACAGGACTTCTCTCTTGGGTTCAGGATGAAAGGTGCTTCTTTTATTGTTTTACAACTCTTATTTTTTGTTGATCAGTATTGATTTCAGAATTTTAAAACAAATTTTGAGCTTATGCCTAGATTATATTAGTGATCAGACTTGACTTGTAAATCTCGCACAAAAGAGAAAACTTGTATCTCCGCCATGGCCTATTTCTACAAACATCATTTTTTGGGTTCATGAAGTGAATAGTTTCATCATTTTTATTATTGTCTTCCATAAGAGGGAATAGCACAAAATTAATATAAAAAATGCAAACAATTATGTAATGTAGCTAAAATGTTTGTTGACAGTTGTCTATTTATACTGAAAATATTTATTAAGTGATTTATTGGAGTCTTGTAATAACGTTGTTGGAACCATAATACATGGACAATAGATGTAAAGTGTTCTTGTGTCTGTCGAGTTGGAGATTTTGTATTAGATGGAGTATTGTTTCTAGTTGTTTATTTGTTATGCAATGTAGTAGAATTTGTTACCTATTTTTGTACTTGTTTTAATTTGTTTATATGATTACCTATTCTGGTAAGATGATGTGCTTTGCTTTGTTACATTCTGTGGATTACATACCTTAAGCTTGGAGTATAGTTCACATTTACTTTTGTGAGCTAGAATGATCTGAAATGTCTATTCAATTAAAAGTAATTGAAGTAAGTTTCCAACAATTCAAGAATTGTTTGTGATAAAATTTGATGAGAGATGTTATCAGATGTCTTAAATCAATACTGAAAGAGCATCTTTCCTTAGATTTTATGGCTTCATTCACAGGAATTCATGTAACTTTGCAAAAATGACAAAATGCTGATGTTAATGAATCTTTTCTCTTTCTGTGCATTCTATGTAGAATTTAATTATGGTTAACAGAATTAGCTTTAGATATTCTTCCAGTTCAACTTACATTTTGGTATTGCTCCTAGAGTGCATTAATGAGACAATGCCAATTTTATTACATGATTTGGTGTAAAGTTTTGTGAAACAGTTTAGTGATGTAGAACTCCTTATTTCGTATTAGAACACTACTAAAAAATTATATTTTACTGTTGGGACACTAATAGGAGAAATTTATAAACCCTAAAAAGTGAATAAAATTGATGTATTTATTTGGATTTTGTGTAAATTTAAAAATGTGTTAACCTTCCCTAAGCTTTATTTAGAATGTTTTGCTGACAGTGAAATGAAGCATTGGTTTGATTATTAGAACAGTATAATTTTATTCATACATTTGAAGATTCAATGGTTAAAAAAAAACATTACATTATTTACACATAACGAGTGATCAATTATCTTTCTGGAGAATGGGCACCATCATCAAGATGTAATATAATAAGTGATAATGATACTTAACTAAGCACCTGCAGCAAATCCTCTATATACCAGAATTCAGAAAACTATGCATGGTAGTAGTAGTAGTTGCTTCTTCTCCAGAGGAAAATATACTTAATTTATAAAAGAACTTGCTTCTGTTATAAATTTGAGCAAAGAAATGTTTTCAAGTGGAGGGACAGTTTCCTATTGCTTACAAGAAAGTTAACTTTTCAGATACTACAAAGAACACCCATTTGATGTGTGGAATTTATAAATACAAGGCCTGAAATGATGCTAAAACTTGCATGAATACTCATATGGCTGACTAGCTTACCCACAAAATGATTAATGAAATTTAATCAACCAGTTCAAACTTATCTTTAAAACCTGTTAATTTAAAGTCAAGTAATATTTTTTTGTAAGTAAATATGGTGCCTAAGTGCATTTTCCCTACCTGTGAGAGGTCTAATGACCTAGATGTTGGCAAGCCTTATAGCCCCGATTTTAAAAAAAACAAAACACAATCAACTGTAGCAATGAACCATACTTATCTAACAGAAAAGGAGTAAGTTTCTTTCACCAGCGCTGTTTCTAGAAGACATTAATAACTTCAAAACTTGGTACAGGCATATAGGTGATGAAGTATTTCTTCCTAATAAGAAATACAAGGAGACATTTTATTAAAATCACTCCAAGGAACAAAGTAAAGAAACTTTATTTTCACAAGTTGTCAATCAACAGAACAATATCATGCTTAAGATCTTCCAAAAGAAAAAATTATGGCATAAGTGGAGGAAACTAGAACACTTATTGTCTTATTCAATCGTTTACACAAAACATTTTGGGTATCTTGCTCTCTTTGCCTCCTAAATAAGTACATAAATAGCATGTTAGTTTTATTCTAACAACAAAGATATTCTTGAAAGTTTTTGTGGTCTATCACAATGCTTTGTACACAAGAGAAAGGCCTTTGACTGTCATTCACTGCTTGAATCCATTAGTAGTTTAAAAATAGATAATTACATGTTTCTTGACAAGGTGTGTTAAGCTACACCTTTTCTCTTAGAAGTAATACTCAAATACTTACAAATTAAATATACAATCAGGTAACCAAACAAATACAAACAAAACAGGCCACAACAAATCTTATTTAACTATTTACTTTGATTCAGTATATGGAACTGTTCCCCTAGACTGGTAAACACAATTTTCTAATGTTTAAATCCAGAGAAGTACTCTAGTTTTAGCAGGTAAATTAATACCTGTGAAAGAAATAGTACATTTGATACAAAAAAACTGTCTCCTAAAAACAATGTTAAACAACACGAGCCAACTTATGACAACTAAAACTTTTATCCCATAATTTCAACTATCACCATTTAAAATGACGTTGGAGTTGAATACCCTACCTTCAGCCATAAACAATGGACTTGCAACTTGAAGGAACAATTGAAATTGACAAACAAAATTCTCAACTTTCACAAACCATAGTTCCCAAGTAAATATCCAATGCCAACAATTCTGTTCACTCAAGAACAGAGGTAACATCATGTGTTCGTCCATTAATAATGCTAAAAGTATGAGAAAACAATTGTAATTGTCAAAACTAAATTCATGTGTAATATAATAATAGAAACCAGTTTACAATAAATTATGACATAAATACATTTAAAAAAATGAAACAACATTATCAGTTTCCTGATGAAAAAATAATTAAAAAATAAGGTCACTATGATTTATAATGGGTATGGCCACATTGCCAGCAATGTGTTTATTTTTATCAGTCACTAGATTTCAAAAATGCTTCACAACTAATTGTTACAAAAAGAAAATCTTTGTAATCATAAATAAATTGATAAAATGATACATTTGTATTGAAGGTTTTCCAGAAAATTATGTTTTCTCTTCATTGACAGAATAACCAAGAGTTTTGACTCATTTCCTTCCACATCAATGAGAAACAATATTCTAAATTAAGAGGGTTGGAACAATTGTACAGTACTGTTGAAGTAGGTACAAGTGACATTTTATTATCAATAATCTCAATAAATTAGTTCTTGTTAATAATTTATAGACATCAATTAAAGAAAATGTACAAAAACAATTACTATGTATTTTGCCTTCATTGTATTTCAGTTGTCAAAATTCTTAGTATTCTCTTACAAAATATAACATACATTCAAAAGATCTTTAGAGTGTCTGATTGATTTACTGTCTGTCTACAAGTACTATTCAGACTGACCTTCGATACAAAGGAAATACATCCAATCATTTGAAAACATGATTTTCATGTAGTGAATAAATTCCACAAATTAAAGAATTCACTTTTGTCATGAAAATGAAGCGTAAATAACCATAACAAATAACTAAAAACTTGCAACGAACAGACAAAGTTGATTTAACAGAAGATGCAATGTAATGTCAATTTCACAAAGATATTCTTAAAATACTAGAGGAAAAACTATAAACATTTCAATTAATATTAAATTAATTTGCATTAATTTACACACCAGTCAAGCAAAATCACAAAAGAAATTAAGGTAGGTAGCATTAAACACAAACAATTCCCAGCAACAAATTTGCCATTTCACTCATGGCAACTTGTGATTAATTTGTCACATCCATCACTAATTCAAGCCACTGACTAGACAAGAACAGAACTGTCATTTGTCACAATTGTTCACCAAACATTCTACATTCGAACAAACATAAAAACAATTCTTCTAGGAATAATGTACTTACTAATTCAGTTTATTTGTTTTTTCAAAATGGTAAATTTATGCTGGATTGTAACTAAAAAAGCACATTAACTACAAACATATCAACTAATTAAAGAACCATAACCCACAAAACTAAAATTACACCTATTTCAATATTGCTATATGTTCAATAACAACTTTATTGCAGTATATTTTTGAAGTTCTGTCACCTTGAGGCATTATTCATCCTGAGACAGCACTATTATATTTGTGGAAGCACAAAAGCAAGTATGAAGTACAAAAGATGTTCTTATGAAATTCCACACAGTGAAGTATTCATAAACCTATAAATTAAAATATGGTTTTACATATTTATTCACAAAATTTATTCACACCATCGGGAATAACCGTTTTCTTGGGACCTGAACCCCATTCCCACCTGAACACAACGCTTGTGCTCGGCTGATGATGAGGTCAAGGAACCCTGAAAACATGTTTCTAAAAGTTATGAACAACTTTAAGGAAGAAGTATGTACAAAAAATATTTTAATTTATAGAAAAATACAAATATTTCAAAAGGAATTCTTAATGTCTAATTTTTATACCCACTCTTTTTAATACAAACTTGAGAGTGAAATTCACAATAGTTTTTGGTTGCATTCAGGGGCAAACATAGAATTTTATTCTGGGGGTGGGGGATATCACTCGCTTATTATATATATTTATTCTAATATATATTAAAATTAAATAAATATATATTTACAAGTTTGTGTATGCACATACAAACATTAAAAGAAATATAAAAAGGACTTATTTCTTCTCATTTCAGGGGGGAGATTGATCCCCCATGGATACCCCCCATACCCCATGGATGTATTAGCATACAAATAACACCAGGTGAATTTCCACGTAACATGTGGATGATTATGCCATCTTCCAGTCATGTACATGGAACACTATGTACAAAACATGAAACAGATACCTTCTTCCTTTTCTTAGTAAGAAAACTTTGTGAAAAATTTGTATCACATTATACCCACAGTAATTACACAGCACACTAAGATAAACAACTACAGTTCTAATACATTCACTGATGAAACTGGCATGTTAAAAAAATTAGTTAGATTATTTTCTAGGAAAATAGAAACCAGGGATGAAATTCTGTTTCCTGCACACACTCTCATTACTTCTTGAAATGCAATGAAAAATTCTTCCTCTCGACTCGTGCAAAAATTACATTAACCAGCAAAACATACATTCACTGAAGTACTAATATTTCTGTATATAAATATTTTATTGAAAAATAGAAATTGTATGCAAGAAACAGATACCTGTCACTGTCATTAAATTTACATCACATAAGCTAATATAGAAAAGTGATTCCATGATTTATATTCATTGGTGTCTGGGAAACGGTACAAACAAATTAGGCATATCAAAGATATTACATTTCTCTAAAAATATCAAAGAGAATCAAAATCAACTATGTTATTACAAGGAAATAAGTATGTTGTAGAATAAATATCAAATAATAAACTTTTATAAAATAATATATCAAGTGACTCCACTGTAATATTACTGGGCATTAAAGTCATCTAATTATAAATGTAATAACTTCATAAAAAGGGAATATTACCTCTAACTCAAAATTGACAAAACACTCAGGAACATTTCAATTAGAAAATTCCAAACAAAGTCCCAAAACAAACTAGTTCAACACACAATTCTTTATCTATTCAAGTATCCTATAGTAAGTATACATCATCAAGTATACAGTAGAAATCCATTTACCCAAAGAAATATGTAAGCAAGTATGAACAGAGAAAAAAAATGCCTGGTTGCCCAGAATTCGATGTTGATATATCGAGTAATGATACATGTGATGAGGGAAATCAAGGTTCTGACATTTCCAACAAATTTAATCAATAAAATTAATGTGAATCCCCTTAATTTCTGAGCTCCCAACCCGATCACCCTAATTTCCACATACCCAAATTGACCAGTTCCCCAACTCATGAGAAATGGATTTGTCGTTCAGTGAAAACAATTCTTACACTTTGTAAAACTTGGAAGGGAAACTGTCACACATGTATTTCTAAGATAGCAATAGATTTCCACAAATAAATCTAATAGCTATAAATAATTCATTATTTCACTGAGGAAGAAATACAACAAGGAAGACTTACGTTGGAATCAAAATGGGAACTGGCTGTTGGACAACTATTTTAAGTTAAGTTTTTGATTGACTTCCACTAAATGATTAGCAAGACAAATTATTATTTTAAAAAAAGAATGAAATCAAACAGAAATTGAGTCGCATTAAAAGTTGAGTACATATATAACCTATAATGATGAAATATAATAAAAATAATCCTATCCACAAGAGGATAAACAGGGCCGTCGTATGTGTGGGGCGAGCAGGGCAGTCATTCTTCACCACCCTTGTCCCGCCCTGAGCGGGGGAGCCATTACTTTGGGAAAAGAAAATGAAACCCAAAAAATTAACATTCAAGAAATAATGAAAATACTATTTTATCTGTTGGTGGACAACATTTCACCCTCACTTAAAAGCAGATCATCTCAAACTCACAAACAAAATAAAAATGGGAAGTTCTATGTTATTTTACTGAACTTCCTGAGAATAGTAATCTAAAACAATGTTGTATGGACCTGGAAAATCTTGGAGGTTACATTTTAAGGAAATATTGCCCTCATTTTCTAATGCAGAAGCCAGAAGATAACCATTCCAAGTACAAGTATGTTATAGCTTAAAAAATTTGCTCACTAGAGTAGTGAGCTAAGAGCTTAATTTTCTTAAATATGCTTTCAATATTTTAACATTTTTCTAGTTTATAGATACAGTTCTGTTTATTTAAATGCAACTTTTTTTTCACTTATTTCAAATTTAACTAATAAAATGTTTCATCGGGGCCAAATTGATAAGGGTACAACCATTTATTTCAATCATACTATAGTGGCATTGTGTTTTCTTTTAATAATTCAATTCACATAGCTGGTAGTTTCGACCATAAACCTGTTCACTTATTGGCGATTTGCAAATAACATAAGCAAATTGTAGGAACGATAAGTACATTTTTATCAGTCTAAAACAATTCATTCTTAGTCTCCACTTCAAAAAAAATAAAAATTATACAGTATTTACCTACTTATTTTACAACTATGATCTGGTAAGTTGATGTACCGTTTACTGATATAGAAGCAGATACGATCAGACCTGGTTGATATTTATTACTCACTGGCTGAGAACTTGTATCTTTACTAACATGATTCTTGTGTTTCTTACACAAATATCCTTTCTTTAATCACATTAATATCTGGTGTAATTAACCCAGAATTCATATGGAGATATAAAAGATAGTCGTAACATATTTCTGTGTTTTTCTCATTAGGACCATGTAGCTAAAATCTCTGGGTTAAGCATATTACTTATTCTTACCTACAGCTATTAGTTTATGAACGTGAATGGAGTTTTACTAGTCAGTACAGGTGATCTTACAGAATGGCATGTCTTTCCCTGGGGAATTGTACAAAAACTAATAATAATAATAATAATAGTGGTACTAATAATTGTTAAAAAAAGCAGTTGCAAACTGCGTACGACCACGTAAAAACTTCATTGAAATTGAGTCGCATTAAAAGTTGAGTACATTGAAACATAACTGTAACAGTTGTACTCCTTAGGGTATGGAATACAAACCAAGTTACATTTCATTTTGATAAGACGTCAGAATTTGGGGGGAGGGCATCAGGAATAATCTCATCCCAGATGCTTACAACCCATGCGACGACCCTGTGGATAAATATACTTTTTAATGAAATACAAATGAATGTGAAGAAAACTCCTTCAAACACAATTGCATTCCGAAGTATAGCTATTGAGTAAACAATCCAAACCAAATTTCTAGGATTGAATTGTATAGATACTAAATAAAAAACTCTTACCAAATCTCAGAGCAAATTACACAAGATGAAGTAAACAACCTGATGATATAAACCTTTACACAAAATAAATATGTTTTAACCTTGAGATATAGTGATACTGAACACAGAATTTTGCAGAGAAATGCATACAATTGTGCTATTTTAACCAAAAATGAGCAATTATAAAAATGTTGTCTGATAAGCAATAAAGAATTTCTACAAAAGGCTTTCACCTTTGGAATGTAGCCAACTTAAAGCTGGTTTCCCAGGGAAAGAGCTGGTGCCTGGAATGATGCATTTTGAAATCTAAATCATGATAACTCATTTTTGGACAAACTCACGATAATCCTTTTTGCATCAACTCGTATGTAACTAAATGCAAAATACAAATTTACAACAGGAATTGATATTTTCCACATTATAATAATCCATATTTATAATGTTGATTTACACAAAAATGCTTGCCACGGAATACACAAAGCATGAAAATATGAAACAAAACCAGCCTTCACAGCTTATACGAAGAGAAATAAATAAAGAAAATAGCACAGTTCATTAAACATAAACTTAAGAGAAAAAAAATGTGCAAGAGAACGCACAAACATGAAAATGAGATTTCATTGATTTCCAGAAAATGTACTAAAATAAACATACAAGTAGAGATATCTTACATAGGGTTGGAAGATTTTCGGATTGTGAGTTCCACTTCACAATGAATGTCAACACCAGTGTTCAGGGAATCACTTTTAACATAATTGTTCTGATGAAGTAATGGTGCAAAACCGCATAAAGGAAATGACTTACGACCACTTTTAGAAAGATGCTGCTCCACTGAACATCCTCTCTTTTCTGATTCACTGTTATACCTTCGCTTTGTAACAAGAAAATTGGCTGGGTTGAGAGTAACTTCTCCACTACTGTTATTGTTCTGCTGACTGGTGACAGAAGAACAAGCTCTTTGCAGGCAATTAGTATTGGTACCCATTGCGCCTGTACTTAAAGTTTCACATTCTACACGAATTTCAGAAATATTTGCACGTGGTTGTGATTTTTCTTGTACTGGTAGAAAAGATTCCAAAACAGACTTGCTGCTAATGGGAGGCCAAGATCTATCTTGTTTCAAATGATAGTCAATAGCTAAAAATTTCCGGCGAGATTTATCAACATTGTGGAACTTGTACCGCAATCTTTGGAAGACCAAATAATCAACAATACCATCTTCTATGATATAAGCAAGAACAAGATTTGCAAAACTAAATGCCAAGGTTATAAGGCGAAAACTCATCACAGGAGGTAATCTTAATTCAAATATGTTTTGCAACCATTGAGTAGGCTCCACAGTCAAATAAATAGTGAACGTTGTGAGAATTATAAGTGATGATAAAAAACCATAATTATTAAATACTGATTTTCTGTATGGGGCACCTTTAGAGAAAACGAGAGCTAAAATGATGTACTGCATACTTGAAACAGTAAACAATGCATAATTTTCATGACATGCAACACTATCACCTTCTTTAGCAGTAGCATTAAAAGGAACAAACCAGGACATCTGCTGCACAGTATAAAATGATCCCCACTGAATCATAATTACTACAAAAAGTTGCAAAAGCAAAGAGAGAATTGGAGAAAGAGATATTAATGATAGTATTGGAGGTTGTTTAACTAAAGGGCCCTCAAATGCTTCAGTCCTTCCAAAGAAAAATGCAAACACTGTAATAATAAAAAGATCAATGTATAAGAACTCAATGTCTGTCAAATTGCTATCTATTGAGTAAAGCATCATAACTGTAACAAATTGCGTTAAACTGTAAGCTGCCATGTACTTAAAAATACCAAAGGATGTAACTAATGCTGCACGTCCTTCACGAATGACACGTGGAACACATGATATGTTTGGTTCTTTGGAGGTGAAAGGTGAAGCTACAGATGATTCAGCTTCAGAAAGAGAGATACCAGCATGAGCAGCCTTAAGAGCACCACAGTCATTTGCTCCATCCCCACACATAGCTACAAAACAAAAATTATTTTACCATTACTATTAAATAAGCAAATAAAAGTTTTCTTCGTAATGAACTTACCAACATAATATCCCAGAGCTTGAAGTTCTTGAATCAATTGCTGTTTCTGATCAGGACTCATTCGAGCAAAGACCGCTCCACGTGTAGTTAATTTAGGAATTAAATCAGCAAAGTTACTTTTGGCTAGAGACCATGTCCGACCAGTCATAGCAAAACAATAATTGGAAGAATTAACTGGATCTTCAACAGTGAGTTTGTTCTCTTCACATACATTTGTCAGGGTACCATTAATAGTGGCAGACTCTACCATTTCTAAGCTTGAAATTGCATATCCATTGCTGATATCAATATTTCTGTCTACAGAGTTCTGGAGGGAAATTTTTTTATCATGGTCAGTTATAGGTTCAAGTTTTGTGAAATATTAAAAAAAAACATCTCCAGGTAGAAGAGAAAAAAGAAAAACACAAAGGGTAAAAGAATTCTGAAACATACGTGGTCTGCTAAATTATAAGAGGTGCAATGATAATAAACAATCAAACACTTGGAAATACTTACAACAATTGGAGGAGGTATAGAGTAATTAGAGTTGGTAAACATTAGCTGAGCTGATTGGTTAGAATGAGCAGAAATACTGTGTACTTCAATTACTTGTTGCCCATGAGAAATAATTCCACAATCTCGAGCCACACTTAGGGCAGTAAGCATATTGTCACCTAAGGGGAAAATAAAGAAAACCATCTCTAACCAACTAAACAGAGGTGGATGAATAAAGTTTTAATATAATACACAATAAATGTCATGGTGCATAGTAATTAAATACAATTGAAACTTAATTCCCAAGTTCTTTCAGGTATATTAAAAGTTTGTCTCGATATTACAAAATCTTTTGAACTTATAAACATCTGAGTGGCAAGGCTACAAAAATTTTAATGTTTGGCACGATTTTTAAAACAAGTTGCTGGATCCTAAAAAGGTAATATTCTTGCAACAAACTTACTGACCAATCAAGAAGTTGCAAATCAAGCAAATTTATTGCAATTTTCCTTTGTCAGTGTAATTTATTCCTAACTTTTACATCAACATTAACCCTTTCAACACATTTTCTTAAATAAAAACATTCTGCAACTGAAGCATTCTAACTACTGTAACAGCAACGGTGACATATGAAAAATCTTTATCTCAAAAAATAATATGAATTTTCTTCAATGCTTATTTGTTTTTGGTAAGATAATGATTCAAACTAATTTAAACAAATTTAAAGTATAAACAAAAGTAGAATATGGTCATTTTTGGGACAAATTTGTAGAGCAAACAATCTCAATAACACCAATACTAGAATTCATGAAGAGCGAAAGGAATTTCTTCTGGTATTATTTTGAAATATACTGATACTTGTTCACCTAAAGAGGTGCTCAAGTAAGTTTGTTTTCATGGCTTAATTATCAAATCCAGGATTTATTGAGGATAAAATAAAATTTAATTTTTGAAATTGTTGTGCATGTGTGTCAAAATCAATTCCAATGTCCAAAAATCTGTAATAAATTACCTGTCACCATTATAGTACGAATATTGGCTTCACTCAACATTGTAATGATACCAGTTGTCTCAGGTTTCAAACGATTTTCCATAATTATCAGGCCCAAAAATATGAGATTGGATTCAACATCTTCACGAGAAATACGTTGCACTTTGGTATAACTAACTTTAGGTAAACCTTTATAAGCCACAGCAAGAACTCTATAACCTTCTTGAGTGTACTCTTCTAACACCGAACTGAAGTCTAAAGGAACTGAGAATACAAAAATATTTAAAGAAAGAGTAATTGTGATTAATAAATTAAAAGGTGTTTTGGCACAAAAACAAAAGCTACATACCAGAATCTGCTCGTGAAAGTGAAATAATCATTTCAGGAGATCCTTTACAATATGCTTTAAACTGTGTATCACCCAATTTTCTAGTTATAACGCTCATTCTTTGAAGACTAGAGGAGAAAGGAAACTGACGTACAATTCCTATTTCTAAGGGAGTCTGAAACTGTACAAAACATACTCTATTTGCAATGCATTTAAAACAAGTGATAATACAGTAGATGGTTGCTAAAGTAAACTGTAAGTATATGTTTCATGAACAATTGGTTCAAGAGAAATGTGCTAATATCACAGGAAAATAAATTTTAATGAAGGAAGAATATAACATTTTGAAAAAGGAAGAGAATTTTGTACATTGGTACGTTGTACTTGGGAAGTTAGTCTGCCCATAAATTCTTAATGCTTCTGACTTTATTCAATTCCTGTCAAAATTCCTTATGGGGCATTTTGTTCTAAAACTTCTTTTGCACAAGGTTTTCTATATGATGTAATACTTTAAATTTCTACGAGAACATGTGGACAGTAGCTTCTGGTGCACCTAAAATACAAAACTTCTCAAATTGAACTTGGCACAAAGGTAAAATAATTTAAAATTTGTGTTTCCCTCTCAGCTTGTCTCAAATTTGTGTTTCTTCTCAATATGAATTTCAAACCAAATAGTGCAAGAAAATGGGGGGGATATCTTGTTTCCTGTACAAATGCATCTGCATTTGTAAAATCAAAATTTGTACCTAGACAAGTAAGAAACCAACAACAAGAACATAATTAATAATGCAACACTAGCGCCAAAAATAATTAAATTTTATCTCATGAACTGGAGACCTACGTTACAGAATGACATGGTACATCCATTCCATATACAGTATCCTTGAGGCCACCAGTGGTCATGCAGCACTTTTCAGGAATGTCTGCCTAGACTAGAGTCACTTATTAGTCAAGGTAGAGAGACTACTTGAATGATGCTCAGTGGCTTTTGGTTTCTAGTGCCAATAATTCTATTCTGAAGTAAAAACAGAGATTTGGCAAATAACATAAAATTTATCATTTCGAAGTTAGTTCAATTACCTCTTCAGCTCTTAAGGAGCTGTCACAACTCATGTTTTCATTTCTTTTATGGATCTTAATATCAGCAGGTGGCTTCACAACAGTGGGATAAATCATATCAAATTTAGAATTGTCATTTACTTCAGGTTCTTCCAAGACCCAGGCAGTGGATTCAAACATCTAGAACAGAATAAAATATATCCATTAAAAAAATTACTTTTCCTACAACACAGTTAAACCCCCATGTGCTGGATTCCAGTCTATATAGAAAATTCCCTCCAGTCCCTGAATACACTATATTTCCTCTGTAAAACGGCCCATGTATATCAAATTCCCATTTATTTCAAACTAGTTTTGGCTCCCCTTCCACTTACATTGACCTTTGTAACGAAAAACAGCAAATTGAAGAACTAGAAGCCAAATTTTGTATTCCTTTAAACTGTTTTTAAGCTCTGCCAAAACCAACTTGGCTGAAGATTATTACATAAAAAAGGTGCAAAAGAAAAAAACAGGTGATAGTTCTCTATTTCACATTCACTTACTAGGCATGTTAAATGTTTTTGTGAATTAGTCATAAAAAATACACATGCTGAGGAAACACAAATTAAAACTAACAAAAATGTTTAATTTGTAACAGAATTACAGAATGGTAATTAAGGATAATATAGAAGAAATAGACATTCACGGTTCTAAAGTCAATACAGTGATGATGAAGATTACCTAGGTGAAAATAGGTCAAATTGTAAGTGGTTCAGTTGGGTAAGAAATAGATACGAAATCTACTGAACGTTAAAGGAAAGACATTTTGTCAAAAATTCATTGAATCTATCAAAGTTTACATCAAATCTAAAATTAAATGTCAAATACATGAAAACAAGCTCATAATAACACTGTATCCTACGCTCAAGTTCATCTATGTGAAGAAAAGCCCCCCTTTACCTCTAAACCATTTGAGTTGCATTAACTGAAAACTGATTTCCTGCATATTCTGTTTCCAGTTTAAATTACCAATTTTTTTTCTCACTTTTATTATATTTTTGGTTAATTTGAAAATTCAAATAATTGGAAATTTTATTTTCCAAATTTGTCCCATATGGGAAGAGTAACATTTTTTGGAAGAAGTTAATAAAGAAATTTACAGCATAATCAATTGTGGCAATAACATAATATTAATTACCTTTAAGTCCAGTGGGTCTCCGGACAATTTGCTATTAATAATGGTCAATGAGTGGCACGTTACCATACCAATTAGTAGTTCATCACCCACCATTTTATGAATATGTTTTATAGGCACTTGAAATTTTTTATCTATAGAGGGTACAACACCCCACATATCCAGACCATCTTCTGTTAAAGTGCCAGTCTGAATTGGAAAGAAATACAAATAAAAACCCAAGAAATAAAATGCTGACATAAATCAGGTTCCATAAATTCCACAAACATTAAGGGGGTAGTGCTAGAGCACAAACTAATTAAATCATAAACAATTTTATTTTGGTTTCTTTATTTTTATAAACCATTATTCATCTTACTACTAGGAAATTAATTCTAAGAAATTCATCTTTCACTAGGAAATTAAATGGTGAACAGTAATCATGATAACTATTTGCAACAATTTATGTAATATAGTTTCATTACAAATTTCTCTTGGCTGTTTCTTTTTGTCTTGTCAGTTTCAAAATGTCCACTCTACCTCACATCCTATAAATATCCCATTAAATATTATACCCCACAATCTATAGTTTTGTTCATGACTGCCAAAACATTTAAATATTTCTTTTAAATGTTCAGTAATATGTACAGAGAAATATTTTGAAATTAAAACATATTCCTCATTATATAAATCATATTCCTGACTTCCAAAACATAAGGAAAGAGTTTCATTAAAAAAAATTAATACTTTCTTCACAAGAGATAATGTAACTGAACCCGAAAAAACAATTCTATAAACACTGAACCTATTATAATTTATTTATAGAAAACATCTTATTCTTTCTATCAGTGGCACTTTCTAACATTTCTAAGATGTATTGTAACATCAGCGGTACTACCCAAAAGGTAGAAAGACATACAATTCAAATAATTCCACATCTGATCAATTACATGAAGCCCAATTTTAGCAATTCTTATACTTAAAAGCTTCAAATAATAAATAATCAAGTGTCTACGAATTAAATCCACAAGGATCCAGAATAAGGACAACGTTACATTTCTGGAGGTCTGAGAAGAAACATTTCTCTCAATTTGCTCAGATATTAACTAATACAGCAATTCTTATATTTTAGTAAGTATAATTCAATGTTTCTTTATCATAATTACAAACATTGAAGTAAAATACAATGATAATTAAAATGATATCTAGGACTAAAGAACACATTACCTTATCAAAGCACACACAGTCAATGGATCCAGATACATTAATGGTCCTCGGGCTGATACAGTACACATTCTTAGTTCGTAGCCTGTTTTGAGCATAGAACCGGCCCACAGTCATTGCAGCTGGAAGTGCAGGAGGCACAACAATTGTGATTAAATCCAAGGATTCAAGAGCTATTTCAGAAACACTTATCCCGCGAAGATACTAAAAATAGGGAATACTCATTAACATATTTTCTACAAAGCAACAAAATTCAAAAACTAACAAAATCCACATACCTTGGTAATAACTGTGTACACAAAACCAATACTAGCAATACCAGCTAAGAGTTCAACAAACTTATATGAATCATGCTCAAATTTGAAGTCAACAGGAGGTGGATACATGATGGATCTCACAAGACTGCCTTTGGCTGTAGAAAATCCCGTCCTTATGACAACTGCTACAACTTGCTCACTTCCAAAGTATCGAGTTTGTATTATATGAGTTCCACAAAACAACGTATGTCTTGAATGTTCCTTTGAATCATACATGACATCACACATGTTAGGAAGAGGAGTTTTGGTGACAGGGACACTTTCACCTAATAAAAAGAAAAGATTGATGTTGCATATTAAATACAACTTTTGAAATGAAGGAAAAGAAGACCACAAAAGACATATTAGACTTAAAATGTGGTTGAAAAGCACCTAAGGAAAGAACAAAATCAAAAGTGATAGGTGAATCAAATTACCACTTGAAATTATTCTGGAATAAAAAATCGAATTTGTTTCCAAATAATACATTATGATTCATGGTTTTGAAAGTGCTTCCAATACATACAGGTCAAAGATGTGAAATTTCATGAAACAGTTGTTTCATTTTTTCCAGCATTTAGTTTTTTTTATTTTCAAACTTTATTTTTCAGTAAATAAAAAATAATGAATCATTCCTTACTACAACAAACAAAGAATAAAAAGTATAATACCTGTAAGCATGCTTTCATTAAGGATACAATTTCCAGTGAGCAACACTGCATCACAATGCATGATGCACCCATGGGGTGGTATAACAAGTAAATCACCAGGAACCAAATTTTCTGTAGGAATAGTTTCCACAAGACCTGATGAACCTCTGATAACAGTTGCAACATCAGATGAATGGACAGTACTGCTCAAATTTTGTTGGTTCTGTAAATATAATATTTCTTCTTTACATTATTTCCATTACACACAATAGTTTTTCCAACTAAGTCGGAAATCATGCCCCCCACAGTGCAAATGTGTGATCTTTAATCATACATAAGACTAGAGTGAACTACGACAAATGTAAAGTAGAGTTTGAAAACAGTTTCTTTGAAGAAGGGGTATGTTGTAAAAAGTCAAACAATTTGTTTTGTGATTAATAAATGTATTTTTTTTTAAGTCCAGCTTTTACTTGGCTTGCCCTTGTATAAGCAATAAATAATTCTCCTTTTGTGTTAGTCTAGGATATAGAAAACGAGTAAACATTATCTACAAGGAATAGATATTGAGATTATAATCTTGCTTTGCAATGATAAATGTGAAGTTAGTATTGTTTATTGGCGTAGTGTTAGCACTTTGATTTAACACTAGAATGCCCAGCACATCGCTCCTCCCTAGAACACCAAAGAGAGTCATTTCAACTCTGCTATATTCGGGTGTGTTCGCTAGCTCAGAATATTTTGGAAACTGCTTAAATCATTTACTAAATACTCTCACCACTAATTTTATCTATTTCCGATGTAAGAAATAATTATTTGCAAAAGTTTTAAAATTTAACACTATTTATGTAGAATAGTAGTCATATTTCAATGAATGAAGCTGTAGTTCAATTAAAATTAGAAAGGTATTGGAAAACCCAACTGCAAGTCATTGTTGACGTTGGCAAAATATTTTACCAGTTGTATTTCTATTATAGTAAAGGATGACTTAGATAATAATTTAATGTTTGAGTACATAGTCTTGCTTTTTTATTGAAAATACCAAATTTCTTTCCTACATAATTCAAACAAAATAAAATTTTAAATTTCTCAAGTTTTTCACATAAAACATATTTGAAACAAATGAATCTTATTTGCATTACATTTGCCGCATAAAACTATTTTTACAAGCATAACAAAATTTTGTTTGACTCTGTCGAATACCCGTTTCACTGTTGAATTTGATGTTTGTGGCATGACAAAATTACTGAAGACATTCCAAAACTGTTCTTGTCTTCAGAGTTCTGGCAATTTTCTTGATGCGCCATTCTCAACTCTTGAGCTAAAACTCAGAGCGTTCAATTTTTTGACCAGTCATCTTTTTGGAACCTATCCAAACATTATGGCATTATCTAATGTTTATAGAAAACATGGACAGGCTTTCTCCTTGACTTGGTGGAATATTTTCTCCCATTTGATCCACAATGCCAATGCCGTATTTTGTTGCAAGAATAACATTTTGTTGAGACCATCTTCCACAAGAAACTCTTCCAATTATTATTTTTTGCCATTCAGTACTGCCTGGAGCTACAACAAACAATTCTCTTCCATCAACAAAGGCACAAATTCTCTTGTCTCAAGATTTCTTTGACAGTCACGTTTACTGCAGGGTTTTACGTTTCTTCCAAACATGCGCAATGTTTTCTGTAATTTCTATATCACGCACATCAGATCAGATTTGCCGTTCAGATCACCATATTTTCACATTGAGATGAAAATTAGAAGTGGTCATCTGAAGAATGAGAACTGATCTCAGTTACTAGAAATTCTACATCTGGCTAAATATCCGACAATTCACCTCCATAGGATTCATATGAATGAATGTTATTCAGTTCCACCAGCAATATTGTAAACCTTGTTTCCTCTGCTGTCCAAACTCGAATAATAATAATAAAGTGTGTGCGCGCCAAATGTGTGCACATTTTCCCAGAAATTAAAACACTGAAAAGTGAAAGGGAAGATAATGACAAAGTTTTCAAGTAAATGGTGTTCACTTAGAAGCCATGAATAATCAGCAAAAATGGGAAGGGAGATCGTTCTAAGCTGTTGGCTAACTAAAGGAGTCAAAATAACGCCTCCTGGGCGTTCTAGGTATTTCTGCATTTTTCTCACATTTTGTGCACCATAGTTTGTTCAAATTTTATCATATTGTAGGAATATCAATATATAGGAAAAGTCACAAAGTTTCACATTCATATATTCAATAACAAAAAGTTACTAGCAAATCTGTGATGCCAGGAGTAAAAATGATGCAGTCAGGTGTTCTAGTGTTAAACTAAAGACTGATTACAAGCGTTGGATACTTTTGTTAGATGGCATTGAAAATGAATTCCTATAAAATCAGCTTCCCTTCGTAAGTGTACAAAACTAACACTCTTTTTGACAAAAGCTTTCCTATGAGACCAATATTGATGTTTTAAAACCATCTACCAATGAGAAAACCACAGTTTATTACATTGTACAATTTCTTTTGTGGGAATAAAAATATATAACAATATGAAATATATATTTTCAGGACATTTTTTTAAATTTAAAATTTATTATCATTCTAAGAGAGAGTTGTCATATTATTAATTTTAAAGTTGTGCTGTGAAAAAACAAAAACACTTATTTTTGTTTAACCTACACAAAACAAAAAATCAGGCCACCACAATAAAAAAAATTGTCCACCCAATAGGTCAATGTAGAATAAGATAAAGTAAATTTTGGTGTATCTAGCATTCACAAGGGTATTCTGGGTTGGGTCATTCCATGACAATTCATCCAGGTCATCTCACCCACCATCTCAGATTTTTATGAAATTTGGCTCATTCATTCTTCGTACAGTTATAGAAGACCACATCAAATTTTAGATTTTTATCTCCTACCATTTTCGTTTTATAGGCTTTCCAAGTTTTGAAAATTCAGCGTATCGAACACGCGGAGATTGCAAAACCTAACTTGCCAATCTTCATAAAATCATTAAAAAAATTAGAGAAGACACATACTTAGACTCATTACTGTAGTAGTCATACAGACATTAATACTGTAGTAGTCCATAACAATGTTACATTAAAGATGACTAGACTTGAATCACTATAAAAAGCAAAGTTAGCAACCTACTATAGAGTTGTGTTTCAAACTTGCACCAAGCCTATTTCTACTAGCTCAGCAGCCTCTAACAATTTTACTACAAATGGGAGACATTGTTACTGATAATTGTCTGAAGACTATAATATGATTTCTTCATTAAATGTACTTTATGTCAAAAACATTTGATCTCTTGTGTCAGTGAAAAAATTATCAAACAAATCTCTTTATTTATTTTGGCATATTAATTTAATTTATATGGTTTTAAGTATAACAATTAGCATTATATCAATCAGAGCACTGTATTTAGGATAAAAGTATATTAAAAAACCCTTTAACAAAAATACATTTCTAAAATAACTCCATAAAAGATATTCTGAAAGTCAAACATTTAAAAGAAAACTAAGGAATGAAAACCCCATTTTTCTTTCTTTCATCATATGATAGCCCTAGTATTAAGGAATATAAAAAAAGAAAAAAATTGTGATTATCACATATTCTTTTGGAGATATCCTCTTTTATGTTTTTAGCCATGTTTTTACAAAAACAATCTGCGAAAATTCAAACTTAACATATTTTCAAATGTTGATAGTTATACTTAGATGTATTGTGTATTTTTTTCCAAAATCCATATACTTTAGAGTACATAACTACAAATTTTCACAATTATTTGATGAAAAACATGAGAGTTACGATTTTTTCCCAAAAGATCAGCAAGTTGCATTTTATGATCTCCGCTTGTTTGATACACCAAATTTTCGAAACTGAAAGCCCATAAAATGAAAAAGGTAAGAGATAAAATGCAAAAATTTGATATGATTTTCTATATCTGTAATGAATGAGTCAAATTTCATAAAAATCAGAGATGGTAGGTGCGAAAATTAATTTTTTTTTGGATGATTTTACATGGAATGACCTGGCCACTTTCTCATGAAATATGAACTCTGGTATGCAGAAAATGATAATTTTCTGAACAATAGAAATCATTACTAAGGGATGCCTCTTGTATTAGGATTTATTGTTAAGTTCTTATCATCTAACATACTATCTGGTGTCTGTTTTCAGAACACCCAGGAAAGAGATTTGCATTAGGTCCGTATTACACGGTCCTATTTCTATGTCATACCTACGATCAAAGGTTCTCTCCACAAGAACCTATGTCATAGATATATGATAATAGTTGAACTATGATCAATGCTTGTGCATTACATGGTCATATTTTTGATCATAGATATACGACATAGAAATATAATCGTGTAATACCAGCCTTAGTCAAACATCCTGCACTTTGCGTGCAGAATATCATTATCCATTTAGTAGAAGGATTTACTAAAATATAATAGAGTGAGAACAAAAATGAAATCATTATCCAGAACTTTTCTTAAATCTTTAGTTACCTTTATAAGAGTAGTTTGGGTGCTTCTACCATCTCTTAATCTTAATTGAATGTTGTCTACAAACTTGTTTCTATCCAAGTAAAATTTTATTATTTATTATTAATATTTATAATATGCCTCAAGGCAAGGTTCAGGTGATGATGCATGATCTTCCACCAAACCATGACTTGAGTGAGGGAATTGGAAAGGAGAGATGTTAGGTCGTTGAGGAACTGATGGCACTGAACTGACATTTGTCTGGAGGAAGTGAGGGAAACCCCAGCTGTAAACCTCACTTAGATTGGCCAGGGTTTGAACTCATGCTCTACCTCTCAGTGGGATCATTGAAGCAAAGATGCTACCACTAGATTACCACTGTTGGTAGTCTAGTAATTTTCAATTTATTCATACATTTTCTCCAATACCTTTGATAATGTTAGCAAAATACTAACAGTATGATAAACACTTGGAGAATATGCTTTCTCCAATTTTAGAAGAGAGCAATCATGTGCTAGCTTCCATGACTAAGGAAAAGTCCCATCCATAAAAGAAAAAAATGACTATGCACATGTACGCTTGAAGAGCAAATCCAAAACAATTTTAAAGGGTTTTGCCTTAATATTATCCAAACCATAAGCATTTGATTTAAGAGGTAATGAGACATTAGCTACAACATGAGCTAATTAATAATAATAATAATAATAAAAAGACACAAATTAAAATTGAAAACATTTTAGTCTTTTCTTCATAAACCATGAATTATTTATTATACAGCACCAATGCCATTAGTAAGTCATTGGTCAGATTAAGCAGTCTTAATTAAACCGAAGTATAGATAACTTGAACTAGATCATAAGAAGTCTTCAAACAATTCAACAAGTCATTAACTATTAGGGCAGACAATCACAAGTTGTTATACTCATCACAATTCTAGTACATCATTTTTCCAAAATTTAAAAAAATGTTTAATGAATTGAAGTTCCACGTAAAATATTTGGTATTGTCTTGCCACCACAAGTTATCTAGGGGAAGTAATGTAAAGAAATATTATGAAATTACAGTAGTGGGAATTCAAGATGTTTTGCAAAAGTGTAATAACTTTGGCATTGCATAGCATTATATGTTCATATGAAGCAATTTTTAGTTCATTTCGATACATTTTATTTCAGCTGCATTTTGCAAAAAAATATTTTGAAGTTTCCAATACTTCCTTTTTTAACTTTTTTTTTTAGCAAACTGCAAACTTTTCATATATAATTATTCATTTATTTATTCTCAGAGTAGTAGTTTGAGCACTTTTTATAACACACAAAGTATTTTTGTCTTCATTTTGAAATGTAAAATTAAGATCTTAAATTGGAATGGATTAACATCATTCCTAAAACTAATTAATGCTTTTCCAACTAAGTTAATATAACATTACTATTTCATATCAAGAAACTTCTTTACCTTTCTAGTTTGAATGATTGCCATAGTAATGCCAAATGCTGACATAAGTAGAATAGCCATAGCGTAATAGATGTAATTATCAGCAAACCAGAGGCAGAAAGAGAATAATTGAAATACATAAAATGGATTCAATACTTCCAAGAAGAGCAAAGTGAGGACAGTCTTTACTGGGACAACTATTTCATTGCTTCCATAGACAACACGACGCAAAAACTGCTCTTTAACTGTCACTCCTCTCTGACAGTGCAAGACAGTTGTGTTAACATGCTTATCAAGTCCATGCAACTTTGAAAATTCCCCACTATCTGGATCCCAAACATATCGAAGTTTTTTACAATGAAACATCCGGAGAACTGCAACTTCTGTAACATGGATAAAAGGGAAATTGATATTATTTATTAACTACAGTTAATAAATAATATAAATACATCAAAAAATTATAAACACATTTTAATGCAATATATTAATGCATCATTAATAACTCTTTGACATTAAGGAAAGGAAAAAAAACATCTTCTCAACAAAGCTACATATACCATATTTATCTGAATACATATCTCCCCAGCTTGTTTTATCACCTCCAAATCCAATGAGGACTTTACTTGGAGTTTAAGAAGGAAAGGAGCTTTTTTAACCTTTGGTGAGTGAAATTGAGTTTAGTGACCATAGGCTGATGTGCAATGTAATATAGAGTCTATAAAAATAACATTTTTTTGAAATAGGGAGAAAACAATCTGTCCTGACAGTTTAGTTCAGGGATTTTTAACCATGTTTCAATAGCTCAGGGATTTTTAACTATGGTTTAGCAAAGAGAGCTGCAGACAGTGCCCGTTCAAGGGTTTTATTTGGTTCATGAAAGACATGGTTTGGGGTCCTCTCTTAAACAATCCTTATTTTTCTTTCACATGACGTGTTTTCTTCTGCAGTAAATAGCATTTAATAGCATAATAAACAGCAGACATTCTTCCTCTCTCTCCAATAATATAAATTTTTATTTACAAGACACTGATGCTAGAGGTCAAACAATACTAGTTACAAATCATAGTTTTGAACCACACCATGTAAACCATTTCATGCGATTGTTCTTTAGACAGTGATGAGAAGTAGCCACTTACCATTGTAATAGTCGGCCATATGAATTTGTCCTTAAAGAAAGAAATAAGATATGTTACCTTATTGATTTTGGACAACTACAGATGCATTATGATTTTGCAGTCACATTCACAATAGAAAAGGATTTCTTAGAATGTCCCACACATCACTATATGCTGAAGCACCACAATGAAGGGTTAACACAATCACAACACCGAACCTGGTGAGAAATAAGTTGCAGAGCCTAATATTCAGGAGACGATTGGTACGGTGATGGCAGTATTTGAAGTGAAAACCACACTGGTCTGTGCCGCTTGCCTAGACAGTGGTTATTCTGTCATGTCACAGAATAAAGATGATTAAGAACAAAACAGGGACAAGATGAATATGTGGAAGATGTAGAATTTATGAGTAATCCCAGTAGATATATTGATTGAATATATCTTTTCTTATATTTCTAGCTTGTAATTTAACTAGTCTTCAAACAGCTATTTGCTTAAATAATTTCACTAGACTCAAATGTAAAACATTAAGAATCAAAGTACCAAATTATTTACATATAACAACATTTTGTTTTGTTTTTATTGTCAAAATAATATGATCGTACATATTACTATATTCAGGAGGGAGGACTATATTCAGATAAATACAGCAGGGAAGAAATGGCCTTAAGATAATATTATTCAATTTACCTCTGAAAGAGCCTCCAGAAAGATGAACGGAAAGTTTTTCCTGGGAAGCATCATTCATTTCAGTTAGAGCCTGATCATCCCAACAACCTCCTTCTAATGTATCTTCTTTCTTTTTTTTCTTTTCACTCCTATAAATAAAGTGTGAGTAACAAATGGAAAGAGTAATGCCCAGAAATATTACAAGTTCATACATCACATTAATATTCCCTCATAAATATTTGAGGAAGAAGAGTAAAAAAACCTAGAGAAATAGAAAAATAATAGTAACATTTTAAGATTGCCTAGTTATTTCTAATAACAAAAGGATATTCACAAACATAAAAGTCTTTTCTCAAATAATTCAAAAGGAAATTTTCAAGAATAGTAAAAACAAAAAATTTCCAAGAATAAAATTTGCTAATAAATACGATAAAACTAGCCTAATGAGGAATGTATATAATGTGTTATACATCTGTCTGCTCCTTACACATATGATAAGGCATTATGCTACTTATCTTGTAAATCAGAATTTGTCCAATGTGGAAATTGAAATAGTCTAGAGATGAATTCATCAAACAATGATACAAAAAATTTAATGAAGTAATACTATTTCATAAGATTATATACAGGTATACACGTTTACCTTATATTGTTGCAATATCTTAGCACAAATAATGTGTTACATAAATTAGGCAGTAAATAAAATTTGGTAATAAGAAGTAAATAATTAATTTATTTCTTCAAAATCATATAAGAGCATTTGCAATGATCAAATAAATATTCTTTTTTCTTACATTACAAAGTAATACTGTTGCATTGTTAAGCAACATCTGAATTAAAAATATATCAATATATTTTATTAACAAAGAGAATTAAGCTCAAGTGACAATAGAATTAGTTGGACATAACTACGCAACACATTGCATTTTTCCCCATTCAATGAAGTAATAAAAAATATAACAGTATAGATCAATAACACTTTAGTCACCTCTTTGATCAAACTGATTACTAAAGTTAGTTTTGTTCATTGAAAATATCTTCAAGTATTTTGTCAAAATCTTAAAGTTCTTTTCATAAATCCATCAATTATGTTTCATTTGGCATATAAAACAGACACTTGAAGGTTCCATAAGTTTCCATTTTTTATAAGTTTTACAGCATTACTGAACTCAAATGACAAAGTTGCAAGCCCTTTTTACTTCCCAAACATAAAATGAACATCCATACTCACATAATACTTTCTGCACTAAGTGTTGAAATCTGTTTTACATAATAACACTTGTGTTTTCCTTGAAACATTTCCTGCAACAAAATCAATACTGCATACAAAGCAAATACTTAATAAAATTCATTCATAACAGATAATATATATTCACCACAACAAGGACTTTTTCTGCAACTTCCAATGCACATTGATGGTGTGTTGTGTATAACATCCAATGAGGTCTCCAATGGAACACAAGTCTCAAAATGCCTCCCGAGAAAACGATAAATAACCAAGTTATGACAGAAAATAGAACATGTCTTCTGTACCCATATACTTCCTGTCAACAGAACACAGCCATGAGTGTTTCAAGAAATTTTCTTTGAAAACAGCAAACTTAAATTAAAATGCATTACCATCTGGTCTTCTTCACCAATATTGATGTAATCCACCCCATTTTTAAGTGGGGCAGGACCATTCTGTTGAACAGAGGAACCTGTAGAAATAAACATCTCAACTCAGGCCTCTATTAAAATGCAAAGAGCGAAGATTCTTGATAAAATACTCAACAAAACACCATTAGCAAATATTATGTAAAGCAAAAATATTGATGAGAAAATTTAGTCATCTAAGCTTTACTACAAATAATTATAAGTTATTTTGGACTTCATTGCAGTCTATATCCATTAAGTTTGGAAAATCTGATCATATTCAATATAGCAAAAAAAGAAAAAACAACAACAACATAAGACTATTGTTTAAAACAGATTTTTACTGTTTTCAAATTTAGATTATATCATCAGTCCTCCTCCACTTTTGCCCTCCAAACACATCTGAAGAAAATTATTTTATTCTTCTCCTTACTTTGAGGTAATTCAACACAAACATTAAGAAACTCATAGGACTTTGATTTGAAGAGCTCTAGTTTATGTAATAAGCTACTACAAGAACTTATGCAACTGATCCATTACTAAGTTTCTACTATTTCGCATTTCTTCTTAAAACTTCATGAAGACTTATGAAGATAGCTGAAGAGCTAGAATGCAAAATATGTTATTATCTGTTTAAGCAATTTTTCAGGAAAGGGAAAAAACATTTGAAGGTCACAGAGAAAAATGAAATTTGAAATATATTTCTTATTCAGTTAGCTCATGTTCTTACAGTAACAAAGGCATAAGTTATTTCAAAAAAAAAATTTTTTTTTTGTGATCTTTAAAATACAAAAAAATAATAAATGGACCATCGCAATGAAGGTCTATTTAATTATTTTTAATTTTAGAAATATTAACAGATCTGACACTTAATTTAGCAAGTCACTAGTATTAAAAACCACACTTTATTTTTGCCATTAAAAATACCACATTCTTTATGTACTGGTAGACAAATTCTAAATATTTAGATGGAAAAAAATAGCAAAAGAGTTCGCTGTTGAAAATGAAGAATTATCCAATTAGTTGAAAATTACAGTTCAACCAAAATATGAAGTAAAGACAAATAATATCTACATGTAATCACAGACAGTTTTCTCCTAGAATTATGTTTAAACCTAATTTACTTTGAACCAAACAAACATTTTGAAGACTATTCTTTCAATTGGATACAGGGTATTTTGAACCAAACACAATATCATCACATGTTAAATAGCATACAGAATTCATGTAGGTGTTTAGTTCAAATTGTATTAAAATGGATACAAAACATTTTGCATTCTAGCTCTTCAATTAAGCATGATATATGAACAAAAACCGAATTTGGAAAGAATTACTAATAGTAGCTGAAGTATATAATACTTGGATGACACTAATACATAGACAATACATCCCTAACCTCACTCAATATTAATCTGAGAAGTACGAACTTGGTGTACCACAGTACAAGCAGTAGGTGCATATAAATATTAACTTTCTAGGTATTCCGATTTATTTAATACATTGTGTGTGTAATATCCTTTCGGGTGCATGGAAATGATTCTATACATATCAAATAAAACAATTTTTTATAACAAAAACAAAAAAATAATAATTCAAATTTCTAAAACAAAAGAATTTCTAAAAAAAATGATCTGCAATACCATACATAGATCACATTCTGCCTGAATAAAACAGAAAATATTATTGAAGCTTCAGCAACTGAATAATAAAACAAAAGTAATTAATAGACTACTAAGCAAAAACACCTGAATTAACATTAACTCTAGTCAAACTGTCCCCAAACAAGCCTGCTCAGTCCCTTTGAGAAGATTTCTTAGCCTCAGCACAAGGAGATGATAAGGTAAGAATCATTCTCCAGTCACTATAACTCCCAGCACATCTTCAGAAACAATTTAGAAAAAGACAGAAAACTTGGAAACCATCTAGAAGTTGAGTAATAACCTCACGACCAACTGGGAAAGGAAACCCAGACTTCCCAGTCAGCACCTCAGCACTCTCCCCTCTGAGCCCTGGATCGACTGTCATTCCAGCAAGAAATAACGAATTAGCAACTTGTCAATCTACAAAAATTTAGCTTGCATATAAAAAAAATCTTAAGTAAATTAGTGAAAAATACATGTATGTTTTTTAAAGATAATGGTTCTCGACATTGACTTGACACAGTTTTTAACTACTAATTCCATGTAATTCGTAAACTAAGAGAACAAAACTTTTCCTGTAACTTGTGGGTCCAAAAATTAAAACAATAAGTCAGTTAAACTTATAATTAAGATAAAGTAATAATAGTCATCAAAATATAGAAAAACTAGAAACCTTGAAGTAATTGGGTGCTTTGTTCTTGATTTCCACTTGCATGGCAATTGCTACCAAATACTCTTAAATAAGCATTGCGTTGAAAACTTTGTTTCAGATGACTTGGAGTTCCAGGCATTTTGATTAGTGAATATTAACACTTCAGTTCACTAATAGTTATATAACAAGAACTGGCCACAAGGTAAAAATGTATGTATAAACAGTTTATCATAAATATTAAGCTGTCAATAGATATTTGTTCCTAGAACAATGTATTTTCATTCATCTTTTTACGAAAGTACAAAATATGTGAACTGCACAACAGTTTGAAATTATTAATCAGTCAGGGCACTCATTGTAGAAAAGAAGGAAAAGCTGATGTCAGTCTCCTGGGTCAGGTTTCCTCCAGCCATAATGTGGAAGTTTGTTATTTCCATACATCATAATTTCTTCAAAACAATATAAAATATTCAGTGTTTGAGACATCACGGATTCACACAATGATGCAAATAGGCACAGTAATTTTAGTATATTAGTGCTTATAGTTCATTTGTTCAAACACTTTCTACTGTGATATGTAAACTAAACAGTAAAGATATGTTTATTGCAAAATTTCAATATTCTGTGATTTATTTCTGGCTTGTTGCATTTCACCACATTTTTCATACATTTGAAGTAAGAAAGCAGACATATTTCCGCAGAAAATATGTTTCACACCATACTGGTAAAATTTTCCAGTGGCTCACAATATTTTGTGAGAGAAAAAAGGAAATATTACACACTTTTCGGTGATAAATTAATATGCGATATCTCCGCCCAACTCAAATCCCCGGTATGATACACTCACATCAACTCACATTGGACAATGATTGACACACCACATTGATCACTTATTACGTAATCGCATTAACGATAATTCAGTAGGTCAATAACCAACAGAATATTTTATGAAAAATCGAATCGAAAAATTTAGAATATCGAAATGTTCCACAACATCAGTAACAAAAACGTTTAAATACGTATACACAGTACGGTTTCGGAGAACCTCTGATCCAGCTGAACCGCAGCGCATGCGCGTCATAAAATTATTGAAGGTTAGCAGTGGCAGTACCACGGAAGAATACGTAAGAATTCAGCACAAAAGTCACTGTCGCGCGTAAAATTGCCCACTCACTGAAGAATAAATCATTTAAAGCAAATCTTTCTTTCTGAAAACTTACAAGAAAAATATTTTCAAGAACTCTGTAATCAGGATACTCAAAATTTCGAACACAACTACAACTCTAATATATACAACACTTAATAATTTACGACAACAATAATTATAAACCAAATAAATTACAGGAGAAGAGTAATTTAAGCAAAATAAGTTAACAATTAGACGAATTCGTATGTCTTATCACAATTTCGCGAAAGAATCCATCACGGTCAATTACATTTTGTTTTCCCGCGTATTCTCAAATATTCTGATTTCTGGTATTGGCTAAACTGCTAATAGAGAGATACCATATTCAGAATCAGCAGAAACCGTTTCTTCGAATCGGCCAGTGTTTTTTTGTGTTCTCTTCTGTTTCTTTATTATGTCCAAAATGACATATTTATATAATTTATTTATCCACAAGTGGGTGTGAGTATCTGCTTCATTGTAAATTTAGGAAAAGGTCGTAGGCTCAGTTTTCTGGTGTGAAATCGAGTTATTAATAAGTTGTCATCCTTATAATGCAATAAACCAACAATGTATTGTAAACCACCAATGCACCAGTAGATTTTTGTTTTGATTTTTAAAAATTAATTGTCACAATGAACATATATTTCCCGTGCTGGACTCAGTGCATAGTGGCATATGCTAGGGGACTAGGCTCAATTATCAGCTGCAGCCCGAAAAATAACACAACCACGAACAATAGTTTCAATAAGGAAAATGTTTGTATAAACGTGGAAAATTTTTAAATGAGTGAAAATAATGGGTTATTTTCGGAGATGTTCTTCGAACATGCTCTTCGGAGATGTTCCGATAATTTGGAATTGTTTTTTTTATAATTTGACATTGGGCTTTTTTTGTTTAGTTTTACTACTTTATTTTTATCTATATCATATCATTGTACTTTGAAACATTACAACTTAACTGCTGATAAATTATAATTTATCGCTGAATTTTTATTTTTAGTAATCATTATATTTATCTTATAAACAATATACTAATATTTTTATGTGACATCTACATTGTATTATGTTTGTGCAATTACACTTAATGTATTATGTGCGTCAGACCGACTAGACTTAAATACCCCCAAAAATGTTTTAATTGATAATTTGAACCATTTTCTATCTAGTGGCAATGAATTTTCATTCCCTTACTGCGCAAAATTTTGAATTATTTGATTTTAAATTACTATGGGCTTATATGGAGAAACTTTCGCGAGCTCGTTTTTTTTTAATATTCTGGTAAAAGTACCGGTTTAACATAGCGAAAAGAACTTACTAAAACATAGCAAATGAAAATTGGAACGCAATGACGTTAAGATTTTCATACCTTACGGGGCATTTTCAAGAATAATTCACCAAAAACTGTGGAAAATACTGTTTTGACGGAAAAGGCTACCACATCACGTGACTGAAGACAATGCAATCCTTGTCAAAGAAGTCCAACGACAATCTAAATTAATTATCGTTTTAAAATAACAAAATAATTGTTCTCATCCAATATAAAAAATCAGTAGAATTAATTATTAATTAATAAGAACTACTATGGTGAATATTTTCAAGTTTCGTGAATAGTTGGCAACTTGACTTCAGTCAACGCGCTCATAATATTTATTTATGAGCTAAAGTATTTTTTGTAAAATAGTGGGGTAGTATTTGGCCACGTAATATTTGTTTAACCTAATTCTTACAAATAGTAATTTATAATATTTGTACATTTTTGTATAATAAAATTCATATTCTATTCTATAATACTTAATAATCGGTAGACGAGAATTTGTTTTGTGACATTTTGTCTTTGTATTGGACGAGGTTCAAATCTTTCTACCAGTAATTTTCCAAGTATTTTCGTGTGTTTTGCAAGTGACTTGATATTACATTTTGTCGTCAAGGAAGTTTCAGTATTTAGATTATTGTTTTAATGTCATGTTCAGACATTGATTCTTGTGTAACTTTCAAGCAGAGCCGTTGCGATGGTGGGGTACCGGGGCGGTCGCTTCGGGCGCCAAAAGCAAGAGGCAACAAAAAATAAATTGTATTATATATTGCAACTAAACCAAACCTTTTTGAATCCTGTATATCCGAAAATATATTTTGGAAAGGTTTTTAAAAAAATAAGTTTCAGAAAACACAATTTTAATAACTAAGTATCATTTTAACATAGTTGGTCTTAAATACCTTTTTAGTACCCGTTAAGTTGTAGCGCCCCTACCACCTATCGCCTCATGTAGATAAACTTCAATAGCACACTACGTTTCCTTTTTACAAATACTACTGTGAAAAAAATGCTGGAAATCATAATGTAGAAGGTTGCGCGGGATGTCAGTTATTGGCGCCGTAAAGCCGCCTTGGCAAATTCTCAATTGTCGGGTAGGTTATTTCTTACAGGACTTTTATTGACACATTTCCAGCCATATATCGGCCTCTGGATGAAACATGAAATACATGTTAGATCATCAAACGAAAACGGTTTGAAAAATCAGTTATAAATTTGATGAAAATGCATTCTTAGAACCCTCAACTTCAGTGTACAACTTTTCCCCACAACCCCTCATGGCGGTGGAAGTGGACAGTCGCTCTATAAGAATTGTTACGTGGCGGGTCCGAACTTTATGAATGAAATGTGTTGATTACGTATATTGACATCAATTGAATTGATCTTTGGCATTATCCCTACCATTTAAATATAGAAAACACAAATGTTCGAAATAGGTTGAATTGTTTGAAGGGGTGGCTAACAGAAGGTTACATCGGGCGACGGGAAAACACTTAAACCGCGTAGCTTAGTTACACCGACACCCTCCAGCAGAGGCGTACCTATACATCATGAGGCCCGGAGCGGGAGTATTTTTGGAACCCTCTACACTAAAGTTGTTGGAGGTCCCCATACACAAACATGTTTGCATGCCTACTAGTACATGTCCAACACTCTGATGCATTAAAAAAGAATTGAAATTTGAGTTTTATTTATTAAAAAGCTCAACTATTATTTTATATACGGTTTTAAAAATGTTTTGAAATTTTTATTATCAAATTTACGAGTTTAAATAATATTTGGTGACCAATTAGGAAACTTTTTGCGTGATGAGGCCCGTGGTGGATCTCCCCTAGTAGGTACGCTACTGCCATCCAGAGCCGTTTCAGAACATAAAAGAATTCACTCCTCGTTATGGATGAGGTATTTAGGGGTTGGGGTGGTTTTCAAGGACGGGGAATATTTTTATATTTCGGTTTCTCGAGCGGACGCTATTGGACCTGTTCACTCGAGATTAGCACTCTTGACATCTAAAAATGTGATTTTTCTGGAAATTGTCACCCCTCGTCGTACTAAGACTGGACATCCACTGAAAGAGTATTGACGCGAAGCAAATTAACACGAAATCGCTCCGATTAGAGGTCGAACACTCCAATTGGAGGTCAATCCCTTCGATGTGTATTGTACCGCGACACCGTGCACTGCGAGTGCTATGTTCGCGCGAACTCGGGACGTTTGCAGTGGACGAGGTCTCGGTACTACATGTTTGAATTGGAGCGTTCCCTTCTCCCGATTTCGTACCAATTCGCTTCACGTGAATACGATTCTAGAGGATGTTCAACTGAAGGGTTGACTAGTGCGAACAGGATCGCCTTGAAACTTACTGTTGGGAGAGACTCTTATAAACATACGTAGGAATATTCACGCAAAATTTCACATTGAAACATTTCAAAACCTAAAAGTTATGGTAAGACGATGAAAATGCACAGCTAATTTTAATTCGCTATCATTCATAGTTGTAATCTTTAGTATCCTGTGAATGGTATTCATATAAATTTAATTTGAGTTCCGTAGGACATGTAGATGACGAACTCTTAAGACCAGCGCTGACCAAGTTATCTTAGCCCGCGGACCATTTTCTATACATTTTCGATCGATCGGAAATGGGTTTGGCAAATTGTTGCCTGACGAATACAAGTAACGGGTCACATTCATTTATTTATTTATTTGTAACGTGATGTTTTGATTCTCATTACAAATTTATATTATTTCCAGCTGTAAAAGTTTAATAGTACCTATCTTTATTTTTTAAAGTATTTTTAATATTTAGTATTAAAATAAAATGTTTTCATATTGTAATGTATGATGGGATTCTTCCGAACAGAATTTTCTCTCTCCGGACACACCACATTCAATGTTAGTTATGACAACCACTAAAGACATTTCCTAAGGTTCTCAAACCCAACGGACCGAATATAATTTCATATTGTTTTCATTCATTCAAAGGTGTGATAAAGTTTACGTAAGTACCAACGGAATCATAAATTTAACTTCTTGGTGCATTAAAATTAATTATTTTGGTGTGTTTAGATTTTCTGGTGCGTATACTATTACATCATTATTAACTTATAAATAACTTACTCTATTGTTGCACTGCTCAAGTTTCGTCGCCGTAAATAGAATTATTCCAGTATTTTACCATTTGTTTTCTTGATTCTTTTTGTAGTTATTCATTACACTCTAACATAATATTACCTTAGTTCTGGTCCAATTAATTTATTTGCAGTTGTCGTCCTAAATTATTATTTCTGTCATTTTAGTTGTCGGTTTGTTTATTTACTTATTTAAACCCTGCCCTATTGTTGCACCCAAGTTTTCGTCGTCATAATTTAATAGAATTATTACATTATTTTACAATTCGTTTTTTTTATTCTTTCGTGTCTATTTACATTTTAACATAATATAGAATAGTTATTGTCAAATTAATTATTCTCCAGTTGTCGTCCTAAATAATTTAACATAATATATAGTAGTTATTGTCGAATTAAATAACCTCCTGTGGTCGCCCTAAATAATTATTTCAATCATTTTTGTCGTCGGTTTGTATATTTAATTTATTTTATATCTCATTTGTAACTTCTGTAGTAATAAATATATTATTATACTAATATCCTTCATTCAGTTTTACTTGTCAGATATCGAGTATTCTCGTTTGCTTTTGTCGTTAGGTTGCTAACTAACTCACAACAATGGATACTATCGCATTCCTCAACCCATTCATAGCTGATCTTCAGAAGGCGTACAATGACTTGGTACATTATATTGACACACGGATCAGTGCGCTGGAAGAGGTCAATAAGAACACGATCGGCGGTTGGACTACAGTCAGGATTTCTCGCCGTCCTTCCAACTGCAATCACCCGGTTAGACCAACGACACATGCATCACCCCAACTCTTCACACAGAATAGATTTAATGTGTTAGATGACATGTCCCTGTTTCCTCCGTTACCTACTCGTTTCATCCCCTCCCGTCCAGTACCCAAACCCGTTCACAAACCACACACTGGTAAGCATAACCGCCCAAAAACACGTAAAGTAGTGCTACACAGAGATGAAGCCAACACTTCCATGTAGAAATCAAACGTGCTCATATTAGCTGATTCGCACTGTCGTCACATGTCCTCCGTTTTGCGAGGATTGCTTCCTAGCCAGTTCTCAGTCTCCGGTTTCTTTAAGCCAAAGCCTCGTTTGACTGAAGTTATTCGAGAACTGGACACCTACATTAAAAAACTCACAGAGCGGGACACAGTAATCATCATAGGTGGGCAGAACGATATTAACTTGGGTGGTCATTTCAACGCGTCTGAAAATCTACAAGAACTAAAAATGGCCTCTCAGCACACAAACATAGTGCTCTCTAGCCTGCCTCCATGCTTCAACGATCCACAAATAAACCACGAAATTAACCTGGCAAACATCTCCCTAAAACATCACCTGGCAGACATAAAAATCACATTTTTTATTTGCAACCACACCTGACTGCCAAGGACTTTACCCAGCACGGTTTACACCTGAGACCGTCTGGGAAACATCACTTCGGTTCTCTCCTAGCTTCACATCTGACCTCACATCATCCACCTGCCCCTTTACCCACTCCTACACCTCATCTCCTCCTCCTCCACCTCCCTCTGCTCCTACCTCATCACCATCTCCTCTTCCTATCTCCACACCCATTTCTTCTCCTGTTCCCGTTCTTTCACCTACTGCTTCCTCATCTCCCACGTCCTCATCTATTCCTCCATCCACATCTCCTGCCGCCCCCATACACAGTTACAACTTGCGCTCAGGAGTACGATGTAGTACTCGAAAGTGACAATCGCTTTCGGGTGCAGTGTGCGGGCTTGAACCGGAACTAGAAGCTGTACCAATTTCAAATTCCCCTCCTCAATCTAATGTCGATTACATTCTCGTGAATCACAAACTCTTTGTGAAAATATAATAATTAAATTTCATCGTAATGTCCAATCCCTTTCAAACAAATTGACAGACATTGAAATTCTGGTACATGAAAATCCATTCTATTTGCTATGTCTCACAGAACATTGGCTTTCAACTAACAACATCAACTGGTATTTCCAATTATTATTTAGCAAGTTCCTACTGTCGAAAAAAATTTTAAGGGAAAAATCCCCACGGAGGTACGTGTAACTACGTTCGTAACGATATTTTATCTTCTCCACTACCCGGCTACGAGAATTTTTGCGTAGATACTGTATTCGAATTTTCTGCAGTTAATCTGACCGACACCGGTATTGTTCATTTGTGTATTTATAGACCTCCTCAATCAGATCTTGCCATATTTTTTCGGAACTTCGAAATTGCTTTAAAACATATCACACATAAATCTACTAAATCTATCGTTATATATGGTGATTTCAACATCGATATCCTGAGTACATCCGACTCCGCTCATTCACCAATTAATCGATTCAAGAATCTTATCGACTCCTTCAACCTTATTACTACGATAAACGACCCCACTCGCCTCTCTGGTTCATCTCAAACATTGCTAGATGAAATTATTGTCAACAATGGAATCTCGTATCTCTCTGAAGTGTTTATCGCCGGATACAGCGATCACCTTGCTCAAGTATTAACTATTAATAAGAAACAAAAACCACTTAAAATCCTTTACAAGTTTTCAAGAGAAATTAATGACACAAATCAATCCATATTCATAAATTATTTGCGTGAAGAAACATGGAAAGATGTTTACAATTGCCAAAACACCGACGACAAATTCAATGTATTTATCTCAATATTCCTAAAACATTACAACTCTAGCTTTCCCATAAAACGCAAGTTAATTAACACAAAGAAATACAATAGATGGATCACCCAAGGGATAAGGATTTCTTCAAAAAACAAACGCCGTTTATATTATCTTTCAAAACGCTATAACCAACCACCCGAATTCCATAATTATTTTCGTAAATATAAGACTATTCTTCGAAAAGTAGTCTATGCAGCTTAAGTTATGGAAAACGACAGGCAGCTCCTAAAATCGAACAACAGGATGAAAACCATGTGGAATATTGAATAAGAGAGCTAAAGTGAAACGTTTATACAAGATAGGGAACAAACTTAATATTGGAAATTACCGACCAATATTTCTACTACCCACTTTCTCAAAAATGCTAGAAAAATTGTTCTATAAGCGTCTTCTAGATTTTTTATCAAAAAATAACATTCTCTCTGACGATCAACACGGTTTTAGGAAATCCTTTTCCACTACAAGCGACGTATTTTCTTTCTTAAACGATTTTACCATATCTCTTGACAGTGGAGAAAATCCTCAGGGTGCTTTTCTGGGCTTATCTAAAGCATTCGATGTCATCAATCACGAAATTCTCCTTTCCAAATTGCATTATTTAGGTATTCGTGGACTTCCACATCAATGGCTAACTTCTTATTTAACAGATAGATATCAACATGTCGAAGTATCCTATACTAAAAATAAAATACTTGAGCGTTGTCTTTCAGAAACAAAGCCACTTACTTGCGGAGTACCCCAAGGATCAATTCTCGGCCCTATACTCTTTTTATTGTATGTGAACGACATGTCATCATCCACATCAGATTGCAAAATGGTTCTTTTTGCTGATGACACTAATTTACTATGTAAACACGCCAATGCTCAAAAAGTTTTGTCTAACCTTTCGACTTGGTTCCATGCAAATCGTCTCATTGTAAACACTCACAAAACAGTGTCTATGTCATTTCACAATAGCAATATAAAATCTTTACCCCAGGTTTCACTTTCTTTAAACGGAACACAATTAAAAACTGTTACTACTACAAAATTCTTAGGTCTCCATATTCAAGACAACCTCAAATGGAATTGTCACGTTGACAATCTTAATTCTTAATTAAGCAAAGTGTGTTACGCATTCCGAATCTTAGTTAACATAGTTTAGTCCACGTATTTCCCGTTGCGTATATTTTGCAAACGATTACTCCCATTTACGTTACGGCATTTCCTTCTGGGGCAATTCCGGTCAGAGTATTCAAACTTTCAGAATTCAAAAGAAGATAGTTCGGATAATTTGTAAATTTCACCCTCGAAACTATTGTAAACCTTTATTCAATGAATTAAATATCTTTAAACTTCCCTACATTTATTTTTATGAAACGGTCGTGTTTGTTAAGACCGAATTATTGAAGTGCCACCCTTGCTTCATACGAAACAGTCTCGTTCACGAACACAATACTGGCAATAGTAATAATATTCATCGCCCTAGAGTGTCAACCACCCTTTGCCAAAAAGGACCATATCATTCGGGAATCGTTCTATATAATTCCCTGCCCAAGAATATTAAAGATATTATGAAATTGAATCTCTTCAAATCCGCGGATAAAAACTACCTCCTGCACACTGTAAGAGAATTTATTGATTTTAATAAAAGTTAAATCCGTGTTGTACTTTGTCACGCCATTGCTGTAGTCATTTTTAAATAACTTATAACAATTTCAAAAACTATTTTCTTGCATTATTGTTGTGTCTTATGATTCATATTAGTTCAGTTTTATGTGTACTCAACTTTGGCACGGTTGTGTACATAAATTCTGTAGCCCCATCCTGGCCCGGGTTTTTCTCCGGTTTCCCTTCGGGTAGAGGCGGATTTCTTGTACAGGTTCTCTAGGCTTTGTCTAGGGGCGTGTTTATTGTTATAATAAATCGCGAATTTAGTGTTATTTCAATCCTTATGATTTTTCAACACTATGCTCAGAATAATCGATAGTTCGATAATAATTTGTACATGGAAATTTTTTTTGCGTTAAATTACAAACATTTTGACATTATATATGTATTATAACTCTCAGCTAACTTTTCATCTTATCTAGGAATTTTTACTGAAATTTTTGAATCCGCCTCTGCCTTAGGGCCCTTGATCAGAATTGATGGGATGGTCCCTTGCTTGCTTCCGGAGAGTAAATTAGTTTATTGTCCTCTACGTGATCATATGCAATTTGTAGTGTTTTTTGACAATAAATTTATTATTATTATTAGTATTAGTATTATTAGTATTACAATATAGATTTACGAAGGTGGATCAAAAAAAAGAAGCTTACAAACTGCTGCATTTATTATTGTGGAAGGAATAGTCTTCCCCAGAGTGGAAACGGATGGCACTAGTTGTCTTACAGTGTTTGAGCAGGTAGGTAGTGTAAGTTCGCAGACGCGTCAGAGCAATTGAAATGGCAAGACGTTTAGAAAAGTGGTCTTACTTGCAGGTATGGGCCGTGATTCGTTTCTTACGAGGAAATAATGTGTTCGCTTCTGAAATTCCTAGTCAGATCGTGGAAGTTTATGGTGAAGAAGCAATGAGCAAACAACATGTAGCTACATGGTGTCGCTCATTTTAATCGAGCAGAAAGGATGTGGAAAAACGCCATAGAGCAACGAGCGGCCGTCCAAGTTCTTCAACGACAGAAATCAACACGGCAGGAGCTGGTGGAATGATTCAAAATGTTCAGTGGGTAACCGTGCGTGCAATCGTGTCAGAGCTGATATAGATCCATGGTAGCGTGCAGCGCATCGTTTCTGATGTGTTGCGATATTCCAAGGCTTGTGCTCATTCGACCCAAACGCCTTGGCATGTTGAGTGATTGTGTCGTCCTTTCGCATGGCAATGCCAGACCTCATACTGCTCGTCAAACTCAAAAATTGCTGCAAAAGTTCATTCATTCATGCATAATCATTCATGAAAGGGATGTTCTCAGACATTCTAGTAATGTGCAAGATATTCTTGTGTGTAGGCAATTTTATTTCTTTTGACAACGCACGTTGTCCATCAGGACTTAGTTCACAAATGTGCAACCATTAGATCCCATTGTGCAGCCCATGTGCAAATCTACGGATACCACATCTCCCAAACTCAGACCATTCAACAGCCAACCACACAACATTGTACACTAACACTTTCCTAAAACGTAAAAGATATACTGGGTATATTCTTTTGTGTGGATATGATAAAAGATAATACACTCTATCAATTTATAGTCTTATTTGAGTTCTACCATTTTCAAACCTCATTAGTGTGAAAAACTGGAAAGTGCATCTCTTTGCCCCATGTAACTCTATAAACTAATATTAACATTTCGATTCCTCCTATCCTTCTATCCGTTCATATTATAAAACGTAACGTTTGTCTTTTAAGTCCACTTATCACTCGAAAACCACTCATCCGATTTTCGTGTGAGTGGATTACATATTTTCTCTTGCAAGGTATAATATACTCCAAAAATTGATTTTTTCCGACTTGATTCGTTACTGCCTTCCACTTGTATTAGATAGCGTAATAAAATATATAAATTGAAATCAAGTCGTTAAAAATCAATCTTTGGATTGGTATGTTCGCGTAAGCATCGTAAGTGGTTAAAGATGGTAAGCATAATTCTCAACTCCAATACTTAACATCAAGAAGCCCTTTCAATGGTTGATATGTAATAAATTTAAGTGCATTAACTAAGTAAGCGATTGGTTAAGGCATTAATTCGTAACATTAGCTTTGCTAAACATTCGGAAAAAATTCGAGCACTTTCCGATAGCAATGATGTTTCGTGTTCATCAGGATAGACACATAATTGAAAATTCTAATATTCATTTGAGTTTCATAAAATCTCCCAACAGAGAAGCCAACTGATTCTTCAATGTTAAAGCTTTATGTTACGACACAGCTGAATTGAGTGAAGACAAGTCAAAAATACTTTGTGGTAAGCAAAAACAAACGTGCTGTGATTCTTAATAAGCAGTTTTTTCTTGTGTTACTTCCCGTATGAAGAAACGAATTTCTTCGTTTCAAGCGTGCGTGTTTAATATTTTCGTGAACATAATTAACATTACTTCAATCAAATTTCATACGACAAGGGTGCCACATGATGTCCCGAGGAACGAGCTACTATACTTCTTACATTTATTTTAGTCCAATTCATTCCACTAAACATGGAGCTGGAGACGATATGTATAAATCAAGTTGCCGAAGTGTGCCTCACGTCTCGATGTGGGGTCCCAAGGCGCCGCAAAATAAGCGAATGCCGTGCCTCGGCAAATTATAAACAACATTATATTTGAATAAAGTATACATATTTCTACCAGTCAAGCCCTTTACACAAACTTTGATTTTTACGAGTTCATTTCTTTACATCCATTACTTCAAATTAGTTCTATAATCTTGTGAAAAGTAATTTAGATGAAAGAAATCGCAATTGTAAAAAGTTTGGGAACCACTGATTTAGGAAAACCGGCGCTAGAGAACACGTTCGGCTCGGGATCTTAGATATTTCATTAAAATATGCTGAATTAGATCAAAGACTAATCTTCGCTCTTTTTCGGTGTATTTCAAATCCAGTTTTACGAGTAAAAATATTCAAGTGTGGCGTATTAAGTTTTTATAGTAAATAAATATTTGTTTCACTTTCTTGGAAGTAAAGTATGTTTAATTATTTGAAGTGACTTAACGTAAGTAAACTGTGACGTAATTGTATCGCAGATTGTTTTCTTTTTTACAACATACCATCAATTAAAAAGATCCATCTGAATATTTTATTTATAGGAATGTCTTCATTTGTTCCTTGTTAAACAATTTTTAAGTAATTCGATTTCTCAATGAACTCCACGAAACATGCGTTATATTGAAAGGAAACTGACAAACATATTCATTTTAAATGAAGTTCATCTCTGTAGATTTTATTCATGTACAGGATGTTTGATCATTCAGATTTATATTAGTGGAATGAACGCGGCGTTGTCTGGGAATTGGTAATAGAGAAGTGTCAATATTCATCTCGGTGCCCTAGAAAACTGTGGTTTGGACACCCATATCTGTCTCTCTGGATTATTATTTTATGTCACCCCCTTTCCAATCCAACCCTAGAGGTGCTAGGAATGTCTTAATACCTTGTTTGCTGAATGCAGATCTAAACGCAGCATAGACTAATTTTATTCTTATCTTAAACATCAAGTATGCAAACTTTTATGAAGATTAATCAAAATTCTGCTTTACGGGGAATAATGGGTATCTTGCTTCCCTTGGGAAATGAATTTGATCTTAAAAGGTTTCGAGATTTCTCTATTATCTCAGTTACTCCGAAAACTATGGATTCAACATTCATATCGATCGACTTCTAGTACTCTTACATGTCACCCCCGTGAGACGCTTACTTGTCTCCATCTCATTAGCCCCCAAAACTCCAACAAAATATTTATAAAACTGAAAAAATTTCAAATCAAAAATAAATGTCAACTTACAATATTCTCGGAGAAAATTTTTACTTCACTTCAGTTTCTGAACGACAATAACCGTGATGGGTCCAATTTCTTCGAAAGAGCGAAAGGTATCCAATATCTTTATATACTAGAATTACTCATCAAAACACAATGAATGCTACCGCATTCTTTTTAATACTTAAATTCGTATTGGAGGAAAGCGTTCAAACAACAGAGCATTGTTCTACATTGATGCAATGTTTACTGTAACTCAATACGAAAGTCTAAGACAGCTTACAGGAACTATTTTCAGGCATTACGGTCACACAGTCCGATAACAAGAGATAAAAAATGTTTACTTTTCGTTCCTTGTAGAGGTGTCTAGAGTAAATTGAATACATTGTTATGATTTACTCTATCATGAATACACTGAGCAAATTGTTTGATTAACAAACATAAATCACATATGAATAAAATTACATAGTAAATCATTTCTCAAGTACGTGATTCATCGTATTACACACTAGTTATTCCGGAGGGAATTTCACAGAGAACCGGACTCAAGATAACAATTTGTAAATCATTTCTGCTGCATACTCCATGTTCCACAATTGACCATTTACCTCGCACACGCTTTACCCATTGTAAAATGCATTTTTAAGTCAGGAAATAATCTGTCTCAGCTCAATAAAAACACAAACTCATACTCTGTGCCCACTGCCGACAATTTTCTCTTTACTTCTGAGCCGGAACATATTTGTTTTTGCAACCGATTCGTAAATTGGAGTGAATATACTGTCGTCAATCTGAGCATGGAAGAATGAAACTTATTTTTATCAATGTGTTTGAATCTCCCTGACTTTGTTCACACTCTACTTTTGATCCAAAAATACATAATAAGTAAAATCACGTTGAAGGATCGTTGCGCAAATACCTCAGCGTTTGTACTATTTCCAGCAGAGAATTAGCGCGTTATTTGAATCCAGTCACGCTACGCTCTCTGAGCAATACACGATCAGACTCAAATAATCGGTCAGTACAACCGATGATATCCTCGAGAGATACTTGCTTGTGGATGCCAATGAAATCTTAAATAGTTTCAGTTGCTGGTATTGTCATAGCTGCAAGCCCTTAAAACTCCATTTCTTAATAAAAGTATGCTTATATTTTCTAGGATACCATCATACGCTCATAAGTCATCTCAGATATTAGAGCAACCATTATAAAAAATAATCAGACGATAATTTGAGATTGTATTGCTGACAGAGGAGAGCGCTGCACTCGTATCGCGACAGAATAAAGCGCTAATTCTCTGACGGAATCGGAACAAGCGCTGAGTCACATGCGCAACGGTCGATCAACAGTGATTTTGATTTTTAAAATAAATAAGTTATTACACAGAAAAGTAGAGAATGAGCAAAGACTGGAAGGTTCAAACACATCGATAAAAATAAATTTAATTAAATCGTGACCAGGTTGTCAACAGAATACATACAATCAACCGGAAATTCCAATTTTTCATTGATAGATAATTAAAATACCAAGGGCGAGCAAAATATTCAGCGAGAAACTCAAAAATTGCACGAAAAATATTGCGAGAGAAAACTTTCATTTGAATCTAAGTACGTTACAATAAGCCACGAAGAAAATCACTAAACTTCACGTAGCCTTACTTTTGGGTTTGGAATATTTATTTTTGTTGTTGGCATTTGAATAGATGTAACTATATGACCAGAAACTAGAGTTACCAGATGTCCGGGTTTGACCCAGACAGTCATTTTTTCTGAGCATGGTCTCCGGTCATGACTTCTACTTGTCTGGGGTTTTTTAATTTCCCGCCCAAAATTCCACTTACTTGCACAAGTTAAAGAATTTTCAAAATTCAATTACTAAATTCTGCTAACGGCAATAATATCTAGTGAATGATACATTGTTTTTGTTGTGACACATTTTTGTTAGTATATGTAATTTGCGTATTTATGATGGATTATTTGGAATTGACATGGGTAGAAAAAGGTCAAATAATAAGTCGTAACACAATTCTTTCCCCACGTATTCCGTTTGTATCTTTATATGTACATGGTTCATAACTTTCATTGCGCGAGTTTTTATCGTATATTTATTATGAAATTTGCTCAAAAATCCCTGTACGTACCTAAATTTTAAATTCAAACTTGTCTTGCACTGTGATAATGTGAGGCGGGCTCAAATGTCCCGCGCATCGGAAGCGCGCGCCTAAGGACGTCGCAGGGGTGCTGACTGGGCGCGGGCCACGACATAAATACGCCAGACGTTGGCGCTCGCGAGAGAGAGCAAAGCATACATCCAGCCTGTTAGTTAGAACTGACCCTAAAAAGTTCTCTGTCGAATTCCCTTCAATTCTCCTTCATGGTATCTGCCGAATTCTTCCCACCTGGCTTCCTTTCAGCCTGAATTGGCTCAACGGTCTCAACCGAACCTACTCTCTGACGCTATCTTTACTCCATAAGATTGCACAAGACTCGCCATGCTCTCCGTCAGTAGGGGAGACTGGGTACGATTGAAACAAAGGACGGTTGAAATAAAACAAATATCTCGCAAACCGTATGTGGCGAAGTGAGGGGTCCAAGGGGCGAATGAAGCGGACAACAGGTCCGAACACGAACCTCAGTGTTGCATCGCTCACCGCGCGTTTCAGTTGTTTATGGGAGGTCCTATTGTATTTTGATAACCAAATGTAAGTATTTTTGAAAGGAGAATTTCCAGTTATTATGGATTCTATTCAAGTGAGAGTATTGAGAGTGGTTTTGTGTTTGAAATACGGCATCGTTACTAGTTTTAATGTGTCATCATTGTCACCATGACTGTAAGCTGTTTTCTACTTAAGGGAGGGGTTGGGGACTGTTGAAACATTTTTGTGGGTACAGTTGAAACAATATATTTATTTAATTTTCTTGTTTTCTATATGCTGAAAGTACGTGCAAGAAAGACTTCGAGAGGACAGATCGACTTGTCGAGGTATAAAGACGCATATAAGCAGAAAAAAGCCGGAGATTCATTACGAAAAGTGGCGGAGAAGCATGGAATAAGCCACTGTTCGCTCCTAAGATATATACGAAAGCGAGATGCATCTGGTGAGGAAGAAAATCAAGACACGGGATATAAAGCACACAACCGAGTTTTTAATGAAAAGCAGGAGCGAGAGCTTTCAAACAGATAGATTTTTGTTTGATTTATGACTACTCAAAATCAAAGTAATGCTTTCTTTTAGTTTATTCTCAGATTATTTTCGATCAGTTTGTTTTGTTTTAAAAAATTCTGTTGATTTTTTTTGTTTTTGATAATTACTTAAATTGTGTATCAATGTTAAGTGGTCATATTGCTACAGACGACTGATAATTACTTAAATTGTCATTTAAATACATTTTATGTTAAAGTTATAACGTTAAAGGCTGATCAAAAATATCGTTAAGAGTATTAAAACATTGAAGACTGATTTATATTGTCGAACGGTATCATAATTATTCTTATAATTAGAATAAATAATGAATAAAACATATTACAATATTATGTTTTGATTTATTTGCATGTGTTTCAACTGACCCCAATCACTGTTTCAACCGCCCCTCTATGGGGACGGTTGAAACAAATCGGATTTTTAAAAAAATTGATCTACTACTAAAAATAACACACTGGGTACAAAAATGGCACTGCCCATTAGTAGATAGATACACGCTCTTGTATTTAACATATCTTTAATGTCGCTCAGCTTTTAAAAGGCAATACTATGGACGATATAAGCAAAAATGTTTCAATGGTACCCAGTCTACCCTATTGCTGTCACCGGACGCTCCATGACGCCTCTCGTTGCACTCTAGATGAATTTCGGTAATAAATGCTATGCCTGTCAATGTTGAGAATAAGTCTGTCATTAGTAATGACTCATTACTTGTCTTTTCTCCTGTCGTCAGATCTATAAGATTAGGGCATCTTCCACCTTCCTTCTAGCCTGCTCCCCTTGAAGTCGGATGACACAGGCTCCCCCCACCCCTCTAATGTGGGAAGCCGCTGTCACCCCGACAATAACGATGGTGAGTGATTTTCTTTGTGTATCAAAGGACTTCACAATAGAAGTTTTTTCCGAAACAATTTATCTGAAATAGAAGCAAATTTTACCTTACATTGGTGTGTTTTTTGTCCTAATTTCGAATCTGGCAAATATAGTAGAGAACAATATGATTATATGCGGATGCTGGAAGGGTGTTGTCGGGAAATGTTTTGCTCTGACGAAACAATTCTAATATATAGTAATATATTTATTTTTTCTGTGATCATTCTCACTATCGTCGCTTAAAATACTCTGAGACTGACCAGCGTAAATTATGCAGTAATAAAAATGTCTGTGTTCCTAAAATATATTTTAAGGATATTAAGGCAAATGATCTCATTGTTATGTTCTCTAAGTCATAAATTTGTCGAACAGTGTCTTCCGTATATTTTTTGTGATCTTTCGTACTGTATCGGATAAAAAAATTTATTTTCTTCAGAGGGTCTCTCGGATCTCCGGGATAAGAAAAGTTTGGTGGGAAATGATGAACATTTAAGGCAATTTACAATTCGGTAAAAATATTTTTTAACTACATGATGCAAATAAATAACATATAATATATTATTTTTTTTAAGGCAATAACAGTTTTATTTTTCACTTATTTTGGGGAGAGGGAAGCTTGAGTCTGAATGACTCCAATAATCCGTCTCTGCCTCCGTAGACAAATTATATTATCACGTGCTTCATTTCATGACTACTTTTATACGTTCGTTGAGAAAGAAACCCAGTTTTCATGTCAACATATTCATGATAATAAATATAATCTTTCTGTTTCTCTAAGTAAAAACGTTTTAACAGGAAAACCATTGCCTTGCTACGTGACATATTCCTTTGCATAGATCATGAAGAAAAAATAGTGATGTATTCCAAGTTCGTTTCTGTATTTGTTTTACGGAAATGGGTGGTTAGTCCTCGATCCAACCCATTAATTCTGGAGGTCCGGGATTTGTTGAAGGTTTATTCCTCTAGGGTGGATTAGTTTGCTAACCTAAGAAGACTCACCCATCCCTTCGTTTTCTGTCGAGGTTTTCCTTCACATTGCCTTTGAGTTAATTCTTACCCGCAAGGCAGTGGGGGTAGAACTTTTTTGGGAGATGCTTACTCACCCTGACACAAGCTCTTCAATTGTTTTGTCCTGAGGCCTATTTGGGTTTTATGAGTGTAGTCCCGCCACGAGCTATCCTCCCACACCCTCATGTTTTGCGACTTAGGTCCGGAACTGCTTATTCAGTTATAACTTTCGGTCAGGTGAAAATGGCGACGAGCCGGGAATCGAACCCGGGACTTCTGCTTTGATCACTGGTGTACAGTTGTGGAAGGCGAACGGGTGGTGTAGTGGTTAACACTCCTGCGATCAAGCCAGGGGTCCCGGGTTCGATTCCCGACTCGTCGCCATTTTCACCTGACCGAAAGTTATCACATATCTTCTCCACGTGTAGGGTACACGGAAGAAATATGTACGTGCTTATTCAGTTATTGGTAAGAGAAGAATTGATATAGAAGAAACAATGGTAGATAACAAAAATATTGATCAGGAATTAAGAATCTACTCAAATAAAAAAGACAAAATCGTTATTGAGCAAAAGTCTTCGAAGTGATCTTAATTTTGAATGAGTTTCTCCTTCATTGTATGTGCGCTCACACGCATCATAATTAGTTATCATTTGTTAATCTCCACTAACAAACATTCCACTTACAATGAGGAGAGGTATGATAATAGCGAATGTACTCTTGGGATATGAAATACGGTGACCAGAAAAACCGATTTAGAATTCTGAGACCAGTTTACTAGTTTTTACCCCAGATCGTTTTTACGTCAGATATATGGTCTAAACATAGAGTTTTTATCGTTTTTATGATTTTTTTGCTTTGTAGTTTTCACGATTTATTGATTTATATTGTGCTAAGGAAAGTAAAATATATTTGGTTACGAAAGCTATCCAGCATTTCATTCAATTTCCGGTTCTTGTAATAACCGTTCATCACCACAATTCTTACCAATATTGCACAATGTCCAAATCTTGATTTATTTCTGTGAAAAGTTAGACAACGTTTGGTCGATGAATTTCCTTTTACTTATTTTTCTTTATTTCAGGTTATCTAGCAAGTAATAGGTTAAACGTTCGAACGTTAATCGACATATTTAATGTTTCAATATGAAGAAGCTTTCAATTTTTCCCAGATCTGAAAGGTGAATAAAAAGCAATTAGTACGTAAACGAGTATCATTTTTGTTGCCTAATTATAAAGGGCAGCAGGGACATATCTTGGAATACTTTCTACAAAATCTTAAGCCTTCTAACCGTTCAAGTTTGATAACGGATTACTTCCATAGTGTGAAAAGGATAGTGAAATATTTATTCGTTTCGGATAAATCTTGAACTCGGATGCTCCAACACTTAGCAACATATGAAAATAAAATTTTGTAGAAAGGGACGGACTTGTAGAAAAAATTTATATTGTATTTAAATATAAATATTGCTGTTTATAATTTGTTGAGACACGGCACTCGTCACACTATTTCGCGGCGCTTTGGGGCGTCAAACCGAGACGGCAACTAGATTTAAAAATATCGTCTTCAGTTCCATATTCAGTTCGAGAACTCGATGTTGCCCATCTTCGCAAAAGCTATGAAAAACCGGTTATAGGTATAAAAAACCGTAATTAGTTATCATTTGTTGTTTCAAATTTGCGAATTGTTTTGATACCCATTTCTTTCTCATTATCGTTCGTTCGTGAAAATAACTTCTTACAAAATGACCCTGAATCTGGAATGCAGGAACCTACTAGTCACAATAATTTTGTATTTAGTTTTGTATTGTTATCTCATCAATTGCTACGCTGATTTTTTATCCTTACGCTTAAAATCATGTTTAATGTCTAATCAATATATTTATCTTCACAAAAATGAACAATCATGCTGATTCGTAAAACGTTGTTAAAATAATGCTCCTGAATTGCCTCGTTTGCCCCTTGCTATTGAAATCAACGAATTCTACGGCATGTCGATAGTAACGAAAGAAAGCGGAGAAAATAATGAAATTGATATCTGATATTAAGAGAATTAATAAAATGCTATATTAATTGCGATGTTTTATTGCGATAATCTTATAGTGCATCAATACAACCAAATTGTATTTTGATGTCTAAATAAATGTGATATGTTCCTTTTGTTATATTTTCTCAGAAATAAAAATAAACGTTTATAATAATGTTATTCTCTGAGCGCATTGTTTTATATGTTGCACGATTACACCCAAGCGTTGTATCTCGCATCAATACATTTCTTACAGACGTAATTTATTTATTAGTTTAAAATTATTGAAGATATTAGAATTAACATTTAGTGTTATTCATTCATTTTATAACAAATTCCTTTCTATAATGCTTGATTTCCGATTGACGTCTAAAAATAGTATAAAAGAGCTGAATATCATTTGAAATTACAATAAGCAACTCACATTAATTGATGTTAATGATCTTTGAGTTCTTTGCGCAACTGAATAAAATTCAGAAGTTAAAAGAATATTTATAAGTAATTCATGAATGAGTATCTCACGAAATTCATACGATATCTTGCGATGATATTCAAATTCTGTTATTAAACAATATCGCTTTTACAGTAAGAAGATTTTTTTTCTGGGAAGTTTAATTTGTTTTACATTCCCTAGGACGGCGTTGTAAAACAACGATATTTGAGATGTCATTTAAATGTAGAGAATAATAAACTTTAACGTAGTTAAGAAAATAAAGAATATTTTGTTCCGTATGTCCAAGGTGTGTATAATAAAAATTTACATAATACTTATTTAATAGCGGTGTAATAAAACATTTTCTCTCGTTACGATTTAACAGGGTTATGTTCGCGAGTACTAGTCTTCTATTGGTCCGCCAAATATGGAAGCAGTTTCAAGTTTGCATACGATTGGTCGAACGAAATGAATTTTTTATTCTGCATAAGACGTTACGTAAAGATTTACAAAAAATTTGTGAGTGATACATTTTCTATATTTAAGACAAAAATATTTTTGACAAAATCTAATGAAATATATAAAATCCTGAAACCACCATTAATCCAGATCATAAATAGCTTATGGTATGCATGTAACGTTGATGCCTCCCTCGAAACTTGGGGACTTGTAATTCTCAATAAAATGAAATGTTTATAATTGACTAAGCACGAATTGGCATACATAACTAAATACTGTATTTGATAAAAGGGTGAATATTAAATGTACAATATTTATATAATAAGTTCTTTGTAACAATACGCAATCTATTTACCAATCGCCAATACTTATTCCTTCTGAAAAGGGAAGAGCGGTAGTGTTTATTGTTATCCCTGGTCAACCTTCGTCAAACTCCATTTCGAATAGTTGAACCACGACGGAGTGTAGGTCTTAACGTAGACCCTCACCATTCCCTGGACTCTCTCTCTCTCTCTCTGACCGAGTCAAACCAGGTAAACGATTCTCAGGTCAATTTTCAGCTCTGGATTATCTCTCCGTTTCCACAGGTCTGTGTAACTATGCTTAAACAAATACGAGGGTACACTGGAGCAGTACAGTTTCCACATAAATTTGTTTTCATTTAATGGTATGATTAAAATATGATGATGTAGTAATAGCTCGTCATTTCTTGCACTATAACACATAATGACTAGTATAATAAGCAACTTCCTCTCCCTCGTGACTGGAGGGTTCTTACGCTTATGGTTGCGAAAGCACTGTTATCATGCAGCAGGACTGGATCAGTTTGTCCGCGGGGTAGACGATGCGTTTGAGCAACCGCAACTAGATTTATGAATTTTGTAAGTTTTTATGAAATATTAATCATAGAAACGAGACATTTATCGCAGTACAAGCAATAAATAAATACAATGGGTCCGTTTGCTCTTTCAAATATGCATAAATTGTGAAGTTGATTACTAATTCGTGATTGGAGAGCTTATAGTATGCGAACCACTGCCCACATGAAAATGAGATTTTTGTTGGAAATTGTATAGGACAGGTTATTTAATAAAGAGATCTTTCGCAAAAACCAGACACTTTTGCCGCAAAACGTCAAAAACCGCACGCGAGCACCGTAAGGCTATACTTTAAGGGACTGTGGTTCAGGAAAAATATAGAATCGTGAATAATACTTTCTTCTACAACTTATTCAAAAATTTCAAAACTTTATTTATTTCCCCTATGGATCCGTTTTTCGTCTTATTTCAGTGTACTTATTGATAATAATTGACTGGCGTCCTCGTCGGAACGGGTATGGTACCTTCCTGGAATAATGAAAGGGCTCACGAAAATATCCTAAGTCCCGCGCGCTTGGAATTTGGATCTGTTAGGTTTACGACGGGGAAAAAGCTCCTCATTTTCGTTCGACCAAACGTAGGCAAACTTGAAACTGCTTCCATATTTGGCGGACCAATAGAAAACTTAGTACTGCGAACATAACCCTGTTAAATTGTAACGAGAGAAAATGTTTTATTACGCCGCTATTAAATAAGTATTTTGTAAATTTTTATTATACACACCTTGGACATACGGAACAAAATATTCTTTATTTTCTTAACTACGATAAAGTTTATTATTCTCTATATATAAATGACATATCAAGTATCGTTGTGTTACAACGCCGTCCTAGGGAATGTAAAACAAATTAAACTTCCCAGAAAAATAATTTTCTTATTACTGTAAATTCGATATTGTTTAATCACAGAATTTGAATATCATCGCAAGATATCGTATGAATTTCGTGAGATACTCATTCATGAATTACTTATAAATATTCTTATAACTTTTGAATTTTATTCAGTTGCGCAAAGAACTCAAAGATAATTAGCATCAATTAATGTGAGTTGCTTATTGTAATTTCAAATGATATTCAGCTCTTTTATACTATTTTTAGACGTCAATCGGAAATCAAGCAATATAGAAAGGAATTTGATATAAAATGAATGAATAACGTTAAATGTAAATTCTAATGATATCTTCAATAATTGTAAACTAATAAATAAATTACGTCTGTATGAAATGTATTGATGCAAGATACAACGCTTGGCTGTAATCGTGCAACATATAAAACAATATGCTCAGAGAGTAACATTACTAAAAAGTTTATTTTTAGCTCTCAGAAAAAATAACAAAAGGAACATATCACTTTTACTTAGACTTCCAAATACAATTGATTCGTTTTCTTTCTTTCGTTAATATCGATATTCCCCAGAATTTGTTGATTTCAATAGCAGGGGAAAAACAAGGTAAATCAGAAGTATTATTTCTATCTCTTTTTACGAATCAGCATGATTTTTCATATTTGTGAAGATAAATTTATTGATTAGACATTCAACATAATTTTTAAAGTAAGGATAAAAATTCCGCGAAGAAGTCGATGCGATAACACAAACACAATAAAGTTATTGTAACTAGTAGGTTCCATCATTGCATATTCAGGGTCATTTTGTAAGAAGTAGTAATTTCAACGATCGGACAAGAATGAGAAAAAAACGCATAACACAACAATATAAAAATTTAAAAATATTAAAATATAAAATACAACCGGTATATTCATAAAAAATGATTCAAATATAATATTTTGACTCATTTAACTTAGAAAACCTTGCTCTCAAACATGAATATTACTAAATGTAGGTTTCATCTGAGCAAACACAATTAAACAACCACATCACTTTGATATAAATTTCAGATATTTCTTTGTTGGATTTATGCTGGTCATCGAAGATGAAACTTCCGTTATTTAATAGGATTTAGTAGGATTTCAGTTCTATTTGAATTTAATTTATATATGGATATAATTTGGTAGGATATCATGCTCTATGACCTGAAATAATACCACTTTAGAATGCATCGATCTGGAAGACAAACAATTTTGGAGAGCGATTGCAATAGCAAATTTATTATGTCATCCATTTCACTATCATACGATGCGTGCTGAGGAAGCCTAGTTGATTAATAGTAATATAGTTATTGAAAGCACGATATATTTTGCACTTAATAAAGTGTTATAATCAGAAGATCTTGCTTACACACATTCACAGGGACCTGAAAATCAAATATTTTGAGTATTTTTGATTTGTTGTCATCTCTACGTATTTTGGTCCACCAATTATCATGCAATTAAGATCAGTAAAAATTCAGTTAAATACATAATAACAAAAATATTTATGACATTCCCTTGTGTACATAAATTCACTTCTCACAGATGAAAGCCAGAGAAAACTAGTGCAAGGATGAGGCTTCAGAGAAATCGTAAATAACGTACCCAAAGGCACCAACGTAACATTCGAAAAGTTAAATCTGCGTTTTAGTTGTCATCTCATGTTACCATATTTTAAAAAAATTACATTCAGATTATCTTCAACATCATATCTCTTTATCAATACTTCTCCACATAAATAACACGATATTTTGAACATGAGCTAATAGAATACATATATTTTTCTCAGCAGATAACTTGGCAACATCACTTACTTTTTCTCTAATAATGTGGAACTAACATTTGTGTTTCTTCAAAATTTGTTTTTGGCGTTCGATTTATTGCTGGATATGACGTTGCCACGAATAAGCTCTTTGTTTCTCCGGGGCTTACCGATGCAAATTTGAACTTAAATTCTGTATGAAATACGCGGTAAATATCATAACGATTTTGTCTGCCACCTTCAATTACTACAGAACAACAATTGGAATATTTGTTATTCGACTGTCTAATATGCATATGAATTAAATCTTGAAAAATTGCCGTCAGCAGTATTTACTCACAATGTTAAATCGGGCAATATTCAATATCCTAAATCTCCATAACTGCGCAGTAAAATATTTTTAAAATCTGACAATCAATACAAGTCTGTATTTTCTCTGCGTTCCTAAAATTTGAGATCTGTGTCTAATAAAATGATTAATGAAGGTTTCTTAACGTAGGCATAAGGTGGGAAGAGACTGGCCATAATTATATTAATGTTATTGTTACCATGAAGTGAGTACCCTTGAAAATTACCCCCCTCCCAAAAGTATAATTGTTTATAACTTTTTTCCATGAAGGTTACAATATTTAATTTTTGCGGTACACGATGGAACAAAATTCGATTTCTGATTTATCATGATTATATTGGTTTTTAGATTTTTGTTAAGGAGGCTGGCGACAATTTCGTTTATTATTTTTTTCTTGTTCAGAACATTTTCGAAACAAAGCGACAGGTAAAAAATTCTACATTTTTCCTTCTATCAGATACCGTTTTTTATTCTTTTCTATCGTGAAAGTTGGGGATGGAGACAATTATCCTTACTCCTCATTTGAATTTTTAATAACTTTTTTCTGTGAGAGGTACAAATTTTTCTTTCTGCGGTAAAAAATAGTAGAAATTATGCATACTTTTGTCTTTCAAAATCTCAAAAGTGGGGGCTGGCGATATTCACGTGGATTTTTGTAGATGTTATGTACGAGTGTAAGTCGTTAAGCGGAAAAACGTGCCAGATGACCTGAACCTCGCCACATTTTTACAATAATTCATTAAACTAATTAATGCATTTATATTTTCTGGAGGATTTTTTTGTCATGGATGAAATCATACATTTTACTCTGTAACTCAATAATTATTCAGACTTGTTAAGTTTCTCTCAATTTTAACTATTAGCGAGTCAACCATGAACTGAAGGAGTTTTCCAAATAACTGTTTTGTTTTCTTATTACATGAGGTGATTGTTGACTCCTAAAAATAAAAAGACGGAAAAAAACGAAACGTTTCCATAATGTATAAGAGGAAGTAATTGGAGAATACATTTAAATGTTTGATTTGTAAGTGAATGTGATATTGTAATCAGTTACAGGTATTATGTCTTGGAATACTGTTTGAATATATAACTGTCTACCGTTCACTAACTTAAGTAAAATCTACTTTCACAATATTGTAATCCCTCGACATTGACAATTCATTAACCGAAAATAAAAATTATCCTTTTTCTTTTACTTTAAAAACAGTTCAAGGAAGAATGAAAATTGAAAAGTGTTTGAACTACTACCATTTTTGAAGAGTCGATTTTACATACATTTTCTTGCTTCACAAGTTTTCTAGCAATCATGTCTAACCTTTATTTTAGTCCAATTCATTCCACAAACAGTTTCAACTACCGGTTTTTGTAGCTTTTGCGCAGACGGGCAATATCGAGTTCTCGGACCGAATATAGAACTGAAGACGACATTTTACAAGCTTTTATTTAACTTAACTTGTTGGTTCGTATGTTTGGACCAAATCTTGCAACTGAATTTTAAACCAGTTCCCCTCAACAGATTGAACTGAAATTTGGCACACATATACAAACCCTCTGACAATGTAATATTATGATGTCTATTTCCAATTTAAAAAATGGGTTATTTCTTTATAACGATTTTATTCCGAGACAACTCGCGGGGAAACTTTTCCGGTAAGCTTCCCCTGAAATACAATCCGTCCCTATCATACAAGTAAGTACAACGCATTGCATAACCCACACTTTTCGTTTTAACTTCTTATCTTATTACGATCGTTTCTCAAAAGATATTTATACTATCATAAGGTTTATCTCACATATGCTATTTATTTATATGAATATGCTATTTATTTATATGAATACAAGTTTGTGTAAGGTATTTAGAGTATTACAATTGAACAAGCAAGATTAGTTATTATGTCAAATAAATAAACAAATTCTAGTACTAAAAAGTAAAAAATATAATAATAAATAAAAAATCTTTTTAAAAACAAGCTTTTATGTAAGCGATGTACTAAAACGAATAAGATAAGTTAAAATACTATCTTCATCGCTGAAAATGATTTAATATTTTACATTAAGTTTTTTTTCAAAAAGCTTGTTGCGCGAACTGTAAATAAAATATATACTTCGGCAAGTACTTACTTACCAACCCGTCACTGTCCAATGAAATTAATTGGTATTCACTTTTATGAACATATCGCGTGACAAGCTTTTTGAAAACAAATAATTCTACTTAAAATATTAATGTATTGTCAGCGATAGATATAGTGAGTACGTTTATTTTTATTAGTATTCACTAATGTGAAATATGTGTAGGACAAAAACGAAGATTCAGTAAAATGAAAACAGTTTATTAAATAATCGATATATTTTAGTGAATCTTCGTTTACGAATAAAATAAAAACCGTTTATTAAATAATCGATATATTTTATTCGTATTTCAACCTAAGGGTTGAAAATCCCAACATTCTTGAAATTAATTTTTGGAAAATAATGAGGTTTTTGCTTCACCACTCTAGCCAGACACCGCAGCGATCGAATTATTCTGACTGGTCCTCCAAAGTCAAGGTGGTGGCTGCGGTGCAAGTTCTCTATAACGGTTGTAAAATCTAAACTATTCGTGCAAATTTTTTAAGATTTAAAGATTTAAAGATTTAATTTGATGAGGATTCATTTTTTCTGATTTAATTTAGTCTCTTTAAGTCGAAGTATTTTAACACCTGTATTCTAAACCCCCTTTTTTGATAATTTATGTTAATCTGTCTAGATAGATATGTGCTGTCGTGGAATTTTTTGTAGAACTTTTTGAGGCGAACAATGTTGTCACCCGTAGTCACCTATCTTCAACCGTTAAGGCAGCGCAAGCTAATATATCTCTCCAAGGCTGAACGTTTTTCGACTTGATTCACTATCAGCGTCATTGATAAATATCAACCTCGAATTTCGAAATAATCGCTCGTGGTGCACTGGACCCACCCTGAAGCATGCGTGTGCCGAATTTTGAAGCTGTTGGACTTTTTTTCTTCAGTTTGAATGTGTCTATGTGGACTCCATACCTAAGAACGTCTATAACTGGAGTCGTCGTGTCGTATTCTTCGTGTTCTTCTCCTTGTTCGTGTACTTCATGTAATTAGATGGGTGTGCTGTGTGGCTTCATTTGTGTATGGCTTGTATTGAGTGGTGTTTTTAATTATATGTTTCTTGTGTTGATAATACTCAGCAGGACGAAACACTTTTCTTGGATCCGGACTTCGCCCCTCTGAGAGCCCTTCCCTATCCTTGAGGAGGCAGATGGGCTCTACTGACTAGCTTTGGATGCATTTCATACCCTTTTTCTTGTGGTGAGGGGTTTCTTCTTCCAATCTTTCGTTGTAGTCTCTTCTTTGTTTTTGTTCCAAGTTGGGTTTGGTGTTGTCAAGTTTGGGGGTTTTAGATTTAGGATTTTAGAATGCCTGTATGATTAGTATTGCTGTCTCTTCTTTGTGATTTCTAATGTGAAGGTTTGAAAATTATCATAACCTTGTCTCATCTTTATCCAGTTAGCTTTGTCTTGTCTTATAAGTATTTTTCTTAGTTCTGTCTGTAATTTTTGTCTCTGCTCTTTGTATTGTGGGCAGTTCAGAAGTATGTGGTCTTCCGTTTCTGGTATCTGGTGGTCACACGGGCAGAACGGGTCTTCATTCAGGTTTATGCAGTGGAAGTAGTCCTTAAAGAAGCCATGACCAGTGAAGAACTGTGTCGTGCTTTTCTGAGGCTGGAACCATTTGCTTCGTCTCGTGAAGTTGATCTTCGGGATGTATTCGTATCTTGTCCTTCCATCTTCTGCGTTGTCCCGTCGGTTTTGCCATTCCATGAGCGTGGTTTGGGTGATTTGGCTTCGGATTTTGACCCAACTGTCCTGTGGTTGGACTTATTTGTTGCCAATCTTGTAAGTTCTGTCCCTCTTCAGATGGAATATTGCGGCCCTCTTCTGGATTTCTAGGTCCAGTGGAGGTTTTCCCGCGTTTGTTTGTATCCGCTTGTGTCCGCTGGTCTGTAAGGCCTTGTTATAGGTATTAGTGCTACTTTTTGCGCAGTTAGCAAGGCCCGTTTTTGGTGCGATAAGCCTTCTCTGTGGCCCCATACTGAGGCAGCGTAACTGACCATAGGTATGAAGGCCTTATCATAAACTGTGTGCAGCATATCGCTGTCTAAGTTGAACTTTGCTCTGCATATCCTTCTTAGCTTGTGGGACAATTTTTTGCCTCTGATCGTTGTTTCCTTTATCTGTTGGAGAAAGGCTAGTTTGTGGTCTATCCAGACTCCCAAGTATTAGAAGAGTCCTGTCTCTTTTTCGTCGACCTTGTATTGTTAATTTAAGGGGCCTGTTGATGTCTAAGGTTGGTCCAAATACCATAAATTGCGTTTTCTGAGGTGAGAGTTTAATTCACTCTGGTGCACCATTCTTCTAGAACATCGAGGACTTCTTGAGCTGTCTTCTCCAGGTCCCGTCTGCTGTTTCCATGGACTATAATTGCCACGTCGTCTGCATATGCAATAACTTTTGCTCCATTATTTTCAATTTTTCTAAGCCCTTCGTCGATATGTATATTCCACATTACTGGACCACAGTTCGACCCCTGGGGGCAGCCTTTAGTGAGGGGTTTTGAGAAATTCTGGTGATTCTTGGTAATCAGAGCCTGTCTATCTTTGAAGAAGTTGCCATAAATTCTTCTCAGGTATGTCGGTAACTTAATTTCTCTTAGTCTTCTCATTTTGGCTAGCCACCAAGCGTTGTCGAATTCGTCGGATATGTCTCCAAAAACTGTTAGTGCATATTTGGTTTCACGATTGTTGTTGCTTAACAGGAGGTGGTAGATTGCATCCTCAGTATATTTAGGTCTAAACCCATACTGAATTGAACTTAGTACATTTTCCGTCTCAAGAAGGTTCGTGATTAGCTTAGTGCATATCTTGTCCATTATTTTCCCATGGTTGGGAGAAGACATAGAGGGCGATACGTTTTAGCTTCACTATCAGGTTTGTCAGGGGATTTCTTGATCACCGTCAGTGTGACCGTTTTCCATATTTTCGGAAAGTTTCTCTCTGAAAGGTATTGTTTTAGTAAGTCTTTGTAATATTGTTTGGCAATTGGGAGAGTTTTATTTATAATTTCATTACTAATTGAGTCGTGCGCCTCTATTCTTCTTCAGCGCCTCTTTTCCATCATTGTATGTCTTCTTGATACTCTTGTGTTTCCCCGCGGATGACGTCGTCAGGTAATATCTGGTCTAGGAGTTGTGTAGCTGTGTCATCCCACTCCATTGTTTCGCTGGTTTCTGCCTTGGGAGAAGAGAGGATTTGCGGAATCTTCAGTCTTTCTCGCGCAAGCTGGTACGGTAAGTCCCAAGGATTGAGTTGGGTTGCTTGATTGATGAGTTCCTCACATTTCTCTTTCTTTGTTTTTGTAATTATTTATGGAAGAAGTTTCGTGTCGTCTTATAGTTTTATCAGTGCTCTTCGTAAAGCCTGTTTCGCTTCTTTAGCCATTGTAGTTTGCGTTTGGCTTTATTCACATGACTTTGGAGAATGGTTAGCTCCCGAGTCCACCAGGGGAATTTTTTTTGCTTCTCTTTGTTTTAAGGGTATCGCAGCTTTGCAGCTTCCGTTATAATTCCTATGAGCTTTTCTGCTTTTTGGTCACTTGTCATGTTCTCGTTGGTTGTTTTCGAATTTTTTATTCTTGTAGTGTTATATAATGTCGTTGGTTTTCGAGGCAGTTGACAGTCAGGCACGCATTACCTCCATGATAAGATTTCCTTAAGGTCTGGCTGGAATTACTCGGTGTGAGGTGTTTGACGATGGTGTACTCCGAAAGTGTAAGTTACATATAAATATAATTTTGCGTCATTTACTCTGGCGTGGGTTTTCCGCGATACTCTCTCTACTGATTGAAAGGCCGACGAACAATTTTGTAACGAACACAGATGTGATTATGTGTAAAGGAAAATAAAACTCTTATTATACAAAGTCATTGTTAACTGGTGTACAGATAACGGCTCACAGTTATGCAGGTACTTCACTTGGCGTTTAGGCATTTGTGTAGCATATTCGCAGTATTTGGCAAATATTTGACTATTCACGAACATGCCGTCCACACATAGACTGAACAAGCAAATTACACAATCATGCCAAACATGTTTGCTTGTGCGAATGATGGACATGTTGACAGGAGGAGCTGCACGTTTTTTGTTTAATTCACGTTATTGATACATGTTGCATAAATATAAAGTTACAAAATTGGAAAACATGGCAACTAAGGCGCTAGTTGATGTTGTTAATTTACATGCCCGAATGAGAGGATTCATTTGATATATTTCAAAAAATCTTAAAACTGTTTCGTTATTCCAGTTCATATAAATGTTGTCCATTGTTATAAAAAATATAGAATAAAAAAGTCAAAAGTATAGGATAAAGAACAAATCTCGATCGTGCGCGCTCTAGTGTGGACAGTTACCGCGAATATTTGCCTTATTTGTGTCCTTTGACGTGAGACTAAAAACCGACAAGAGGACGGGTACGGATTTACATACATACATTATTATTTATATAAAATAATCATAACTTTACATAATTGTTACATATGTAAGACGTAAACTAAAACACTATCTGTCCTAAGCCTCCTTGTCTGTGTTGCTAAAGCAATACTAGGAACTAATCGCATTTCGGTCTCTATTTGCGCTTTGTGCTGCACAACTTGGCCGTACTAGGCATTGCCCATCTCTGCCAGCAAAGAGGTTTGTGAACACCTATCATCCCTTCGGTGAGCCTGACATATGCTTCCAATTTGGCTCACATATGTCATGAAACTATCATATTTACTTTCTATCTCTATTAATTTCTCGCTTATTTTGGTCGTTAGTATTGTGGCAGAACGAATCTTTTACGTGTTATGAATTTAATACTAGACTTTTATAACTTTGATCTTTAAGGCGCCTCGGCTAATTGATCTCAGGGTTCCACAAATTTCTAGGATTCTTTTCTTTTTATGAAGGGAAAGACCATACTAGGGTTCCACTACAGGAAAACGCTATTGACAAATTGAAATCCATTAAATTTAATTAACATGAATCACATACAACAACAAAAAACCTTTATGCTATCCCCCAAAAGAAACACACATAACTGGTAACCCATGTAAACATGAAATACACCAGTATTTCCGCCAAATTCGGCTTCTCAACGACAAACATAAATTTTAAAGAAATTGAACATCTTGAATAAACATTAAGATAATCTCTCCTTTGACAAATAAAACAAACACTGAATTTACAATATTTCCTGCTTCTTGAAATGCAATTACATTGATATTGTATTTAAAATATTTAATTAAGTGGAGTTTTTTCTTGCTAATTCGGCCTTCTTCATTAATCATAAAGTCCAAAGTTCTGAGCTCCTCTGAACAATAAGACCCGCACTCGTCTTCTCGCTATAGCGCATGACGATATGTGTCGGATGCCACCAACAATCGTAAAATACCTCAACCTGATGACCAATCAAGCAGTGCAGTGCTGAGTGGAGGGTGCGTCAACCCCACGGGAAAGCCGGCCTGGCCTCAACCTCAGAACGACTTCCGGTTAATGACGTCACTAGCACCAGCAAACCTGGTGGTGCCTTCTTCCCGCAAGCTATGCTGCCTGGATGCCCTCAGGGGCGGCGTGGACCCAAACCATCATGGTTCAATTTCAAAGGCGGTCCCTGGATTCTCGGAAGCGCCCGCCGATTGGACATATTTTTCGTACGAGTTTTGTCGCGTCTCGGATTTAGAATTTACTGCCGAAATGCTAGCTAGAGACTGATGAATTAGTTCCGGAAATTAGCGAACTCGGAAATCTCCTCGGACATCATGAGCTAATCAGATTACTTCGAAAATAAGACTGAGTAGTGGCTCTGCTCACAAAAAATTTACAAGTCTTCACTTCGCGCAAAAAAATCTCGTGTCTCTGATTTCGTCTCTCTGATCTGATACAACAAGGCTCAAGATACAACAACAAGAAGCAGACCGCAACAAGAAGAGGCAGACTGCAACAACAAGAAGGAAATTTTCATTTGCCATTCCTTAAATGGACTTCATCCCTTCCTACACCTCTTTTTCCACTTCCAAGATCTCTCAATTTTGAACTTCACGTGACGAAAAACTTCCAATGCCACAACTGTTCCCCCTCCTGTGCCTAAATTCTGATTGGGAATTTTGCATAATTTTAAACTCTTTCCAACTCCCCTTTTTCAACGTTTTTTTCCTGACAAGTCACCAATTGCTTCTCTCCCCCTGTGTCCTTGGTTATAAGGCCGGGACGGGTCGTTTTACTCACACCCTCGCGTACTTGCCATTTCTAAGCGGCCATAAATTTTCTCTTCAACAAAGAGCTCATGGCGGGAGACTGCGCCTCGCAAGATGCGAATGTTTCCTTCGTCAAATCTCAACGGTGGACTTTTAAATTGTTAGAGAGTAGGAAGACTTTCCTCCCCCGCTCCATCGCTAGTTTTTTGAATTTAAAACGCCCGAACGAGGATGATTTCTTCATTTTAATTACCAAATTATTCAAATCTCACAGTATGTCGTATTTACGATATTCTCGAAAGTAGCAAGCCCGTTCTGGTGCATATAAAGGGCAATGCCATAACAGGTGATCCGAGTTTTCTTCATCCGCTCCACACACATATCCCCCTTCATCTCTCAAACCAAATCTCTTCAAATGTTGTCCGAAATCCTCGTGTCCTATTAAGAATTGTATCATAATTTTTGGTGGTTCAAACCATTCCCTATTCATCATTGCATACTGCACGTCTGGTATATATTTATACGTTAATCGTCCTTTGATGCTACGGTTCTATCTTATTGTCCAGGCCGAGAGTAAAATTGTTGACAATTTCTTTCTTGCATGTTTATTGGTAACTTTTAATTCCTCTTCATTTATTCATATCTTTCCCTCCCTTTTCAAAATATACCGATATTTCACCTTCCGTATGTGCAAATCAATGGGGAGTATCCCTGTCAGAACATTTGGAGCCTCTGTCGACACTGTCCTATAGCTACCTAGTATTGGCAGCATGCACTGTCTCTCTACGGACTGCAATAGGCATTCTAATTTCACGTTGACAATTTTCTTTGCCCAAACAACATTGCCATATGCGATTGTCTGTCGTAGCGCACCAACATAAATTGTCTTTAAATATAATCTCTTTATGTCATAATGATGTATTCCGGCACGCATCTTGCTATACATAATGACCTGTATTGTTTTCTTTATATACCTTATATGTGCTTCGAAATTTAAACGATCTATTAACACCCTAGGTATTTGTGGCTTCGTACTATCTGCAATTTGTGTCCGTTCATCGGAACTATTAAGTCGCGTCTATTGTGTCTCGGATGCCCAAACCACATTAATCTTGTTTTTCGCGCTGACAGTGTTAAATTATTCTTCGCACATACGTCTATACTCACAATGAGTACTTCTTGCGTTTCTTGTTCTAAACTTCGTGAATCTGCATATACTAGCACCGCTGAATCATCCGCATATTCTATGGTATTGACCTTCCTGTTCTCTAAACCCCACAATACATTATCCAACATAACATTTAAAAATATTAGTCCACTTGCAGAACCCTGAAGACTTCCAATACTTGCCTCTCGATAGATTTTCTGGCCTCCCAATTCTAATATTATCACTCTATTTTCGAAATATGATTTCACCATGTTTAGAAGGTAATGTGGTAATCCCTTTCTTGTTAATGTTTCCACAATTATAATCCATCATGCATGGTCAAAAGTGCCATGTGTGTCTAGAAACATACTCTCGCAGTATTTTATCTCTTTTCCTGTAATTTTACACAGTAGAAATTCTAATGCATCATTCGTTGATTTATCAGGAATAAAACGAAATTGTCTTTCATTCATGTTCCCATATTTCGCAAAGAATTTCTGTATAAGACATCTTAAAATCTTATCTAATAACTTTCCGAAAGTAGGTATTAAAGTAATTGGTCTATATGAAGATGGCATCGTCGGTAGTCTATCTCTCCCTTTCAAAAGCAATCGTACAACACCTATTTTCCAGCATGTTGGAAAATAAAATTGTCGTAGACAATCATTCTAGATCTTGACAATGATTTCCCTAATATTCTCAACCATATTGTGCAGCATTTCATGAGTGATTTGGTTATTTCCCGGTGCCTTTTTCCTTTCCATTTGTTTAACACAGTATTGTATCTCCTCATACGTTATTTCTTCTAGATCTTCATCCTCATTTGCATCATATTCCCAATTTACTACCTCATGTCTCGGAAACAACTCTTTCATCAATAATTCTCCTTTCTCTCCAACTACAAGTGTGTTGTGCACCTTCAATAATTGTCATCCACATTTCTTTGCATCGTACTCAATCCATACTAATCAAGTATGTCAAGCCCCAAGTTGACTTTATAAAGGTTTCTTCCACGAATCCGCGCCAGATATACCGTTTTGTAAGCAACACTTCCTCCCTGAATTGCTTCCGCTTTATCTCATAACCACACAACACCATGTCCAATTTTTCTTCCCCTCGCTTCACCCTCTGAAGTTTGTGCCGCGCCGAATTCAATTCCTGCTTATTGCGCTTAGTTTTGACGTCCACCAAATTACTCTCTTCCTTCCATTTTTATAGTGGCGCACATATTTTGCACAAACCTTCAATATTTCCAGCTGCTATGCATTTACTGCATCGTCCGACGTCCCAGTGTTCTTTGTAAACAGCTGCTTCATTCTCTCCCTTATTCTCGCTCAATTTTTCGTTATACGAGTCCAATTCACTCGACGCTAATCCAAAAGTAGGGTTCTATCCCCTTCCTCCGCCTGTCTCATGACCACACTCAATTCTATCCCCCTATGATCGCTAAATAGACCATCACATAACTTCCAAGACGATAACCTCAACTCCCGTCATTTATTCGCCAAACTAACGTTGATCACCGACTCTCCCCGTCCCCACAAAACGTTGGCTTCCCATATTCGTTGAGCACTAATAAATGTGAGTCGCATCAGAATTTTTCAAGACTTTTGCCCCTTTTAGTCGTTGTTTTGTCCCCAAGCAAACGTGTATTGGCAATACTTTCAAAACATAACAATACCTGTTTATTGCCTACTACTTTCAAAATTTCACGTGGCTTAATTAAATCCAATTTAATGGTCTACGAATATTGACAATAACAATTCATGATGACCAATTCAATATTTTGCCACAGGTATTGAATTACTTGAAAGTGGGATATAAAATATTGTCCCAATACTAATACTTTCCCTGGAGTGCGGACTATGATAGCGCTCCAAGGATATGCAGCTGCAACAACCCGGCACCCAAGAGGCAAGTGCTGCAATTTTTCCTTAATATGATATAGTTCCTGGAAACATCCTATGCTAATATCACTCTTGCGCATATGATCTCCCAACTCCAAAGGATATTTTTGCACGCTGCAGGTTTTGCTACAAGATCTTAAGGATATGTAATATGTGACAATAACACTCTTTGTGCAGTTTTATACTCGGGGCATTCCCTACTTAGTACACTATGCTCACTCTCTAACTCTTTGCGATGACAGTTTGCACAGCGCGATTCTTCCCCTTTCTTTTCATACTCTTGAAATTTGTGACCCGTGCCACTGCAGTGGCCGCATATTTCTGTCATGTCCCTGTTCACTACCGCCACATGACCATATTTATGGCATCGGTAGCATCTCAACGGCAGAAAATCTTCCCCAACCATATAACTTTTCATGCCAACATACACGCGTTCTCTAATCAATATGTTTTCCATTAACGGGCTATCCAACTCTAAAATCCAATTTTCTTGTTCACGTATGCGCTGTCGCTCTTTATACAATACCCGTATCGCCCTTATAATACGGTTTTTATCTTCGCCAGGCAAATTCTTTGCGACTAGGTCTCCTAGAAATTCTGATTGGTCATCCCGTGCTCTACTCCATACACCCGCACTCGATGACGTCGTTTGCCCAACTCTCGATGCTGAATGCCACCATGCTTATTCATCGCCTCCGCTAATTTCTGCTTCTCTTCCTCGTTTGGCAAAATCATTATCAAATTCCCACCCGCCGTGTCTCTTGTCGCATAAAATACAAACTGGTTTCCCTGAATCTTGTACCACCGTTTGCAAACTCGTTTTTAGGTTCTCCTTTTTCCCAGCAATGCTATTGATTACCATAACTTCGTTTCTCAGTTGCTACTTTTCGTCATTCCGCAACACGGCGGCATAGGTTGTTTCTCCTTGTTGTCTTATCACACGCTGTTCTAAGTGTCCCATTCTTTCATTTATGACTTCACCTACCCATTCTAATATCCGCGTAACCTGCACATCGTCCTGCATAGCCTACCTGTCTTTACTTCGGATGATATTTTGTACATTATTCTCCTGCTCATCCACTACCCCAATCACCATTTCTGATGCCTTCTCTCTTTCCTTCCGCACATGCTCGATTATCCTATTTTCCGCGCCTTCTATTAATGTTGTTACTCCTTGAATTATACTTTGCGATTCTACTGCTGATATGCCCTTCTGTCCCGTAGCCGCATCATTCAGTAATCCATCCAGACTATCTGTCTCCTTAAGTTGCTCCACTTGTCGTAATTCCTCATTGTGAACATTAAGTCGCAAAACAGTTTGCCATAATTCTCTCGTCCCATTAATCACGGCCTGCAATCTAGAATTAATCACGTCGCTGTAATCACGGCCTGCAAACTAGAATTCATTCGGCGAAACAATAGACCAAATTCAGACATATAGCCCATCTACACTTAACAGTGTTGGCAAATGCACAAATTCGCAACGCCAAGTGATATTATAAGTGTAACCTGGCCGTAAGATTTGATTTGTGATAAGAATAAAGTATTGATTGAGAACACTGTGAACTATCGAAAAACAATGGTGTAATTGAAAATTTACTCGTTATTTTGACATTTATGTATTTGTTTGGCGTTTGTTATTGGGTAGTCCTTGTAGCTGGATCACATATTTGGTAGAATTAGAGGTATTTACTTGTTTCTCTCCAGGGGCGGATCCACGATTTGATTTTGGGAGGGGTCAATAAAGAGAAATACCAGTGTTTGCGGACCCCTCCAACGAAAATATTTTTAAATTGACTTCTTAAAACTGCAGTTTTAGACATTTCTGTATATAAATATCGCATTAACCTAAATTGCAGTTTTCACAAATAACCCTTAAACACTACGTTTTTGAAACATTTCGTGTTTTTACCCAAAGTTTTACTTTAGGCGTCCCTGCTAACAAGCCTATCCACTGCTCCAGATTTACTCAATATAAATTCAACTGTAATTCACATGAAATCGAAAACGTTTCGGCGTTCCATCTAAAACTATAACAGGCTACAACATTTATGAAATTATACTAATTCAGTGATAATGAAAGAGAGGATGAAAAGGTAACATTGAAATATAATGTTGTATATCGAAAATCAGTTATCTGATTTTTTACCAAATCCATGGGCAGGTAATACCATGGAAACACAGGCAGATAAAGATGATACCACGGAAACACGAAAATTTTCAATGGAAGACTTCGTGTCGAGGGTCGACATGTAAAGAACAATTTTTCCGACCATTCATGAATCGTACAACGTTATTATTACACATTTTATAAGAACAACGAGAAAACATTCCAATCATTAATTTGTTGCTCTAATAAAGATTTATTATTCCAATAACAAATTATTTACTTTTTTATTTTTTATTTACATTTTTCGACTATCTTTCTGCTGCAAATTCTATGTAGGTAATTTTCTATTAGATAAATGACTCGGAATCTGTATGCAAGAAAAAGTAAAGTATCAAAGCCCTATACTCATGTTTCCACGTAGTATTGTAAATCTATAAAAGCAAAGTAAGTCATGTACGTCCTATGAAGTTGTCGTTTTACACAGATTATATTAGTTCGTCTTGTTGCTTTCAATGAGCATACTAATTTTTTTTCGAAACAAAAATCTTCCTTTTCTTATTACTATTTATATCTCTTTTGGAGGGTGCACGTGCCCCCCCCCCCGGATACGCCTGTGTTTCTCTGCACAGCTGTAAGTAAATTTACTATATTTTTTATTATATTAATTTTTTTTCTTTAAAATTTTCCTGTTATACCTGCTGGTGGTGGATTCTTTATTACATGACGCGAACGCTTCACGTTGACCCGTAATCTTGCTTTCACGGGTACATAGTATACCAGTTCTCGACATTTTCACCATTTCACTAGGTCTTGTCAAGTATATTCGGTTTTGTCCTAATTTTTCCAATTTTTTGAAATTTCATGAATTTATTTTATAATTTATAGTTAAGTGGCGAGGTATAGACCATTACGCCTTCTCTTCCACTTACCTGCATGTAAAGAATGGTTGGAATTAGATGTAGAGAATGGTTGGAAAAGGCGTTGGGTTCCTGGGGAACTTGGGAAAAACTTGCTATAAAATTAACCATTAATCCCATCTTATTTCAAGACGATTCATTTTACAATCTTTTATTTAACTTGACCTGTTGGGTAGTATGTTTGGGCCAAATCTTACTCCTGAATTTTAAACCAGTTCACCTCAGCCGATTGAGCTAACATTTGGACCACATATATAAACCCATTGACAATAAAATATTATGATGTCTATCTAAAAAGAAAACTTTTTAAAAGTTATTTATTACGATTTTATTCCGAGATAACTCGCAGCGAATTATTTCCGGAAAGTGACCCTTAAAATAAAATCCATCTCGTGATACAAATAAGTATAAGGGAAAGCAAAACCAACGCCTTTTCATTATAACTTCGTATCTTATCATTTCGAACAGCGGAGGTACTTCTTACCTTTACTATCGCTCCTCAAACGGATGTTTATGCTATCGGAAGGTATAACTCGTGCAATTTTATGTTTATTTATATTAAATTAAGGTTTGTGTTTAAAAAGTTTTTTAGTATTCAGAACGTGTGAACAATCAAGATTAATTATTACGACTAATAAATAAAAAACTTATAATACTGAAAAGTATAAAATAATCGATACCTTTTTGAAAACAAGCTTTTATTTACGCAATGTACTAAAACGAATAAAATAAGTTAAGGTTTGTATTAAGGTAATTCAATGCCAAATGCTAATACCTCCCTACATATTTCACGTTAGTAAATCCTAATAAAAATGAACGTACTTTCTATCTTTATCGTTGAAAATGATTTAATATTTTATATAAATTATTTGTTTTCAATAAGTTTGTCGCGCGAAATGTTCATAAAAGTGGATACCAATTAATTCCATAGGACAGTGATTGGTTGGTAAGTATGTATTTGCCGAAGTACGTAATTTTCTTTACGCATGACAAGCTTTTTGAAAACAAATACTGCTCCACAGTGCACCGAGACTTACAATAATGTTTCGAGTACTTTTCTCACGGGTTTTAATTTCGACGCAATATTCAATACCTTGTAAATCAGAACTAAGTAGGTGTTTGTTGTTGCGGTACGAATGTGCTACAATGTATGTTCAATTATCTTTTTAATGCTGATGATATAATTATTCCAACTAACATTTTAATTTTATGGAATTAAAACTGCGGGTTTATTATCATACTTCTAATGTTTGTTTATTTAATGCTAAAATAATGTCTCGTATTATTATATAGTACGTTACCTATAATAATGTTTTATGGATAAAAACATGAAACATAATTAACTGAATTCTGACTGTGACAAACAAAATCATTACTTGCGAAAGAATCGACAATATCCAACATACATTGGGGTCAAGAATAATATGGTGGATAATTGCCGATAATAGATGTTAGAATTATGAAATAAATCTGGAAGCACTTTATCTTATCCTTTTCCCTCGACACAGACATGTCAACCTGATATGTCTGGTAACATCCAGACAATTGCTACCATCAGCTTCCAGAACATTGAACGGAATTAATATTATTCCAGTCTGCGTGGCAACTTTTCTAATATGATAAGAAAATAATCACAAGCACCTTTCGTGACCCCAAAGAAAACATCTCGATATGCAAATACATTTGTTTTTATTATGTAAAATTCGTCTTCAGTGGAAGATATGACAATAATTTTAACTTACGGTAACGTTGTTTGTCTTTGACAAATACAAACGAATGATTCAAAAAAATCGGGTGAGGAATACATGCCACTGAGTTTTTTCGCACAAAAATTAATTAACATATGTTGTACTAAAAATTGTAGTTTTTAATTTTAGTATCAAAACATTAATTTTTGTGCAAGTTATCGGAATTTTACATTGTTGTATTGCCCATACAAAGCTCCATGGTCTACGATGTTTAATTGCGTGACTATATGCATAATCAACTATTATTTCAATACTTCAATATGACCAAATAATAGTAGGTTTTGCTGTAGATCAACCCAATACCTTAAAAACGCGATGCGAGCGCGTTCCTATCGGGTTGGAGAGTCAGTTCTAGGTCGAATGCTTTGAAAACATTACTTCATTGCTTGTTATTACCATTGTGTAAACCATAATTTTATAATTCGCTGTTATTATTGTGTAAACCATACTTTTATAATTCGCTGAGAATAAACTTAATTGAAGGATTAAAATCGTGGAATATTTCTCTCATTTCAGAATGTGGTCTTAAATCAAACAATTTAAGCATTTTTTACAAAAAATAATATTTTTCACTGATAATAGAAGAAAATTCTGTGAAAGTTTTCATGTTTGCGATGTGAAGGAAAAAGTAAAGGAAAATTGTTTTAGAGCATTAATTGGTAGAGTATTGAGAGAAACGCCGGGTGCCTAAAGTGCTGGGAAACAAAAATTCCTTTCAACCATCAATTGAAGTAAGTTTTAATAAATATCTTATTCCGTTAGGTTCAGAATCACTCATGGAATTTCGCAGCGCGGGGGGTGGGAATTTGACATATTAATTCAATTTCAATTTGATATTTATTATACAACAAATTCAATTAGTTAGTTGTAGGATACATTTAATTAAAATTGTCATATCTAAGTGACTTAATTTAAAATTAATTTATGAATCTAATTTTAGAATGTGTTTCAGTCGAGATAATATTGAAAATAATCTTTCTAATATTAATTATCGGTAAAATGAAAACTGCTAACGAGAAAATTATAGATTAAAAAGTTTTTTTTCATAGAAATTCATAATTTTTCAATAACAATTATATAACTTTTAAATAAATGTTGACAAACTAGAGTTATGTACACATGATTGATGTGGTTAAAAATACCGTCCGTGACAGTAATGGCACATTTTTTTAATGGCACAATATAACATCAGATCAGAGTCGGAGCTAGGGGAAGGTATTCAAGGGCAATACCGCAACGAATCTATTTGTTGTGGGACCCCGTCTGTTCCCCAAAAACGCTAGAGTCCTAACTTAAAAATTGCCCAACTGTGTAGTGAACTGTGCATTGTTCATACAACAAAACTATTTCCTTACTTCTAGTCTTGTAAAATGAAATTTTGTGTTGAAAAATTATACTAATTCCTAAATCGGTCCATAAACAGTATTAGTGTTTTGTTGAATTGAAGTTGAATGCTGTTACGGGGAATTCTCTGACATGTACTGAATACGTAAACATTATTTCGACGTACTGTCTCGTATGGATTATCATTCATTAAAAACTACTTTCTCTTTCAGGGGTGCATCTACGGAGGTAAACGGGCTCAATCTCCCCACCCCTTCTGTTACGCGTCAAGTTAAAATTTATTTTGTCAGACGAATTGTTGAAAGATTGTTGGAATAAATTTATTTTGAGTTTTCTGGTCTGTAGAGTTGTAAAAAAAACAAAAAACAATGAAACTGTTATGTAACTCAGCGTCGCTGAACGTCGATAATGCCCGAAACTAGAGCTGAATATTCCCGATACGGAAGATTTATTTTTTGAAAACCCCGACATTTTCCCGTATAAATATATTAGTGGAAAAATTAATAACAATAATGTGTTCATTTTTCCTATTGGATTCACCGTTGACATAAATATAAATAGACTCAGCGATCTCTGCTGTAGGTTGTCCGATATAACATGAGACAGAAGATACTGCGAGGTGTCGCCCTCTCCCTTGGATAACCACTCGTAGAAGGGAAGGTGCGGAAGGGCTTATGGGCAGCAGACAGCAGTCAGAGAAGGGAATCGAGTTCTCCTACCCAATACGTTGTACGAGAGAGAAAGCAAACTTCGTTTTCCTGTTCGGACACCCGGTTAATAAGACCGCTGAGACTATCTATATTTATGTCTATGGGATTAACTAATGATTGATGACGGATATAATCTTTAACTACGGAATAACTATGGGTCGTTAATATCTTCAATGTACCTTCGAGGCTCCTTCACTGTCCTTTCCCATGGGCAGTTCAAAAAGAAAGTTGGTGCATAGAAGTGATATCGTTTGAACTATCGTTTGAACTATCGTTTGAACTATCGTTTGAACTATCGTTTGATATTATTGAAACTATCGTTTCCGCTTTCTTCGTTTTGATCCTCAATGGAAAAACATAGTATCTTGGCTATTTAGGAATATCAATTCACGTCATTTTGGACAATACGGGGCTAGAGACTAAATACTCCTTCGATTTATCTAAAAAACTCAAATATGACGTATTATTGGTTTTTAATGTTGAAATTTTGCAAAAGACAAAATCATTTCCATTGCACCCTATTCACAGTAATTTTAAATTGTTCTGATTCATGTCATTTTCCTTAAGGTGTGACAAGATTTCCTTTTTACTTGGTAACAAATTATATGATTTAACAGCATTAATATAGTGTCTCTTATCAGGAACTCGTTTTTTATTGTTTGACAACGGAATGGATTTATTTTGTGATCACGAACTAGATTGAACAAGCAAGCTACTGAACAATTCATCATAGTGGTGTATCAAGGATTCGAGAAGAAAAAAATGCTTTTCATTTATTGATTTTTTGAATTACAAATTTATTCTTATTGACTATCTTAAGTATACTTGTCTGGCTAGTTTGAATTACGTTTACGTTATTATTATAAGCACCACCACATGCTAATATACAGTGCTAGGCAATTACGCAAAGTATATATGTCTTAATGTCTCAGTACTCATAAATTTTGCAAGTTTATGAAAGACATATATGAATTATTTCTCTTTTAAAATTATATGTAGTAAGTGATTGTTCCATTCAAGATTAAAGTCGAATAAGACTCCGAGATGTATACAAAACTCAACAAATTTTACAAACATTTTTTCTTTCTTGAAGTCATATTTTATGTGGCGGCTGAATCTAACATACAATATAACACATTTTAAAAGCTGGCATTGTATGCAATTCTCTTCAGCTTACAGCCTGATATTAGATTGCTATAAAGCATAAACATAAATAGTTAATCTTTCTAGTCAATAATGTTCCTTTCTGCAATAACTCCTAACTTGCAGAGAAGACAGTTCCGGAACATTGTATACAGGCATGGCCTCGCAGTTTTCTTTAGGTCGAGGCATTGAAACTTAATGTGAGGTTCATTGTAGGCGGATTTCAAAGTTTTCACTTGATCAGTAATCTTCGATATGACTTTCACTCGAATGTAAGGAAATGCGAGCAACTTCAGATTTCCAAATGTACTTGTGTACTTTTAAACTAATTAAAACGAGTAGAATCGTTCCAACCTCAGTGCAGAGGTAACTAGTACCAACAGTACAATTGTTCGCGAATTTCTTACCACTCCGCTTCTCACATTATGTCCTTACCTTCTGTTCATTAAAATAATTACCATCAAAATAAACTCTCTATATTCTTGAATCCGAAATTATTACTGACTAAAGCAAATCAATCTTTCTCTGTAAGTTTAGAAATTCACCAATCAGGGTGAATTTCTTTCCACATGCAAAACACTTGAAATCCCACCTATCGATGTCTGCTGAATTCTTCCAAATTATAAGATCTATTAAATATTTTCAGTCACAAACTTCACATCAATATTTAAACCCAATTTCTTCCAATTGGAATATATAATACAGTATATTTTATTCATACACACATAATTATGTATTAGTTTATTAATGTTATGCTAATCAATAAATTAATTTTATTTATGATAATATAACTAATAATTATTAATATATTTTTAAATTAATTATACTAATATATGAACATAATTTCCACCTTAATCAAAATAATTTATTCAAATAATAAGTAGAATGTTTTCGAAGAAGGCAAATACTGAAATGTCTCGTCTTCAAATCGATTTACAGAAAATACATTCGTTTACTATAGAATAACCATTATAAACTTTGCAATTGTTATCGGCATGATAGGCGTAACTTGAATGCTTTAAAAACCGCTTAGGCTAATTCTCATTAACAGCCACCTTGAACGCAGCCAATGGAAATGTCTATGGTCAGGTCCGCAGCTTCGAGAAATGTCTGCGGCCATGGCCGCGCACGACCCTCCACCCTACGGTCGCCCGCAAATACCCACAGTCTGCCACCATCTGCTGTAATCTGTGGTGACTTTTTCTTGGGACTTCCAGTCTTTTCAAAATTCACATTTTTTTCTCATCGCAACAAATTTACAACACGAGAGGCGAATCTAGGGGGTGGGTCAAATAGGGACACATGCCACATCCCCCCAAAAAAGAGATAGAAATAGTAATAATAAAAGGGTGTTTTTTAATTCGAAAAAGAATGATTACACAAAATAAAACTAACAAGACGATCTAAGAAAATCGGCGTCAAAAGATGACTCTTCATATGTTGTTGGTTTACTTTGCTTTTATTATTTCGAAGGGCTCTAATGACCTTGATATTGACGAGCCCTAAAGCACTACAAAAAGAAAAATATTATTTCGGGCTTCTATTTAACTTGCAACGTTCGTATATATGTATGTATGTACTACGTACGATTCTTCCGTTTCAAAATTTGTAAATGATTTTACGGCCACTTCCAAGTTTCCGAGCAAGCTGAAATTTTACAGATGTGAGTGGTTTGTATGATATTAGTTGATTATGGTGCTATAGAGTGGATCTGATCATGGAGGTGGGAGGTGAACACTCGAACATGCTAGCCATTAATTTTGTTGTCTTGAGCACTACCTATAATAATACTAAAATCAGAAAGTAACTCGCGAAACTTTTATATCCTAAAGCAAGGTTTCATTACGCGGATGCCTGAATTGCATGGGGCAAACAATAAATAAAATTAACGTGAAAAAACTTAAAATATGAAAATATAAAATATATACAATAATAGTCACATACATAAGTAAATATTATAAGCGCTAGTCAGTTATTAAGTATGTAATATTTTAGTATAAGTAACTCGTACATAAGTATGAGATGTATGTGCACCAGTCCTGCGTACAGGTAACTTTCTTTACCTCTGCAGGAATTCAAATCGACTATTGTAATTATCTGGTTTATAAATAATTAAAAACAAACGAATAAGCAAGATTATTAATACAAATAAATGAACAAATTCTAATACTAAGAACAATAATGTAAAATAAACGTACAAAGTTTTTTAAATCGGTCATCGCATTTGAGAAGAACAAGATATATTATGAGTTTTGGGCGCCTCCTCTGCGCAAATCCAGGGCCGAAACTTTTCTAGCATTTGGGAGATAGCATAGTAATGTACGTAAATTTCCTGCTGGCACCTGGTCTGATAGAGGTACTGGATTCTAAACTGTTTTTATTTTATTGTTTAGATGTGGGAATGTGATTTTGATAAACATTTCTTTAGGTATGGTTTTTAATATTTTTATTTAATTATGAACAAGAAGATTTAATTAAAACTTACATTAGCCTCATTTTCAGCGACTAAGAACGAGCTGAAAATGAGAAAAGAAATTGAGGGTTCGATAACCAGTTCATTGAAGTTATAGAAGATTTGAGCGGTTGCATCAAACCTCCAGTTATAAAGTGCATAAAATATTAAAAAACCTATTAAATATTAGCTACTTCCAGGTAATTGCATGTGAAACTGTGTTGGCGTGTTTAGATTGGAACTACCATTGCTAGGCATTTTAAGTGAGAGGTAATAATTGTGGTAGCAGAAGAATTTCCTACAAATTTTTAAAATTTTCAAAAAGTGTATCGTTAACACAATGCCAAAGTCACGAATCTGTCTTTTTACATTTTAGAGATACGTGTATTTTATGTGTCAATACTTCGAGAAAATAAGAGTTATGACTTAAATGTTGCTGTAAGTTTATTTTTAGCATTTAGTAGGATAAGCAGATTCGTGTGTTTGGCGTGGTGGGAACGATATATTGTATTGTATGTTAGCATTGAACATATTATAAAATTTTATCGACTGCTGCAAGTACATTTAAGTACAGTACATATCCTATTTACTGTATTTAAATATACATTCAAGGCACTTCAAACAATTTTTAATGTTGGAATATGCCTTACTAAAGAAATCGAAATTCTATGTAGTAATATTTTGGTTTTTCAACTTTGAAGTTCCGGTCACATTTTCACAAATAGTGAAAAAAGGAAACCTGTAACCACAACGAACGGATTTTTACTAAACATAAAAAATTCATTTACAAAAAGAATATGCTAATTCATAACAAATACAGAAATATACATTGGCTGTGGTGTTAAGATTGTTAACTAACTTAAAAGGGTTACTTAAGTTATGGATAATTAACATATAAAGGTCATTGAACTTATCGATAAATAACAAATACTGGTTATTGATTTTTACAATGCAAGACACTATTGACACAGCCAACGATTCGAAATATGTATTATTTCTGCTTCTTTGTTAACAATAGTTAGTTATACGATTAGCTTCCTAGCGCACATTGATTTTTATTTTCAACAATCAAATTAATTTTGACCCACAGAAATAAAAGTGAAACAAAAACAGCAAGGAATAAGTGTTTCGTATGAGAAGTGAATACTGCATACAAAATGCCATACAACACTCGTTAAACATGATGGTGAACGGAGTAAGTAATTAAGATAGTACGAAGAAATGTTTAAAACAACTTATAAAAATACAATTTTTGTAATAATTTTTCTCTAAACGAAAAGTGGCAATTTTTTTCCGACATCGATGTTGCGAGCAAAACCGGGTTACGAACCCAATTCCTTGATCCCTAGTCGGATTATCTTAGGTATCGGAGTATTTTTTCCTATTCGCACTTGACTCGCTCGGCATAATAAAAATGATGTAAGATGGTGTAACGTCCATAAAACTTATGGAAGAACTCTTCAAGGAATGCTTGCGTTGGAAGACACGAGGTGAGTTTCAGAATAACGTCTCCGTGTGACCTTTGCTGTCACACCGATCGCGCAATTGCATGTATGTCCCTCACGCCCGATATGGCAAGCGCATCCCTATCACCTAATGTACGAAGAATCTGAGTCAGTTTAGATTTGCAAGGTTTCCAATTCAACTTCAGTGTTATTTACTTAATTTTTATAATTCCAACTACTCAACACTCCCTAGAAAGTATAATTAAGAGATTTTCCGATTGCCAACGTGAAGAGAATATATCATAAATATATTGATTCGGGGAAGAAATGACATTAATGACGTGACAAAATGACATAACTGAAGTGACATTAAAAGGTTTCATGAAAGTTACCGTAGATTACTTACGACTGTCAGTTTTATACCGCAAAAAATCAACAGAGATAACTATTTGCTCGTTATACGAGTATGATGCATTGTTATGAAGGCTTATGAGATCATGCAGCTTCGTAGCCGTTCGTGAGTCGCTGTTCGTTTCACGCCAACGCTCGTTGGCACTGTGGGGTGACGGTTGGGTTCCCAGAATGTAACACGTCTGAGTGCGTCATCCAGGGCGCCGCCACCGACTTACGGATCACGCCGGCGACCCCCGGCCTGCCCAAAAACGTATAAATACGGAGCAAAAGTGACGTTTCAAGCAGAGGTATCTCACCTCTCAGCCCCCACAATGGTTAATAATGGCGGTATAACCAGCCACTGCACCCTTCCTTTTCCGCAGTGCTTTGTGATGTCTGTAACAACCAGTCACTGCATTTTTTCCTTCCAGTGTATCTTTCCTTCCCACTCCATAGGCGGAGAGCGATGTCTAGAACGGTCGAACATGAATTGGGTCCCAAGTAATCACCACAGGAAAGGGTGTGGAAAAGACTACGAATCCTTGGCATGAGTTAGGCCGCAACCCTTTTCAGGTAGAAACATGATGTTATTATGTGAGGGAGGAAACGCTTGGGAATGTATTTGTAAATTGGAAATGTAGCATGCTGTTGAAGCTTATCTTCATGGAGCAGTAGGAGGTAGGTGTTGGGTGGTAGGCTATTGTTAGTTGGTGGGTCGGTTAGCTGGATTAACCAGCAACTTTGCCCACGTGGAGGTGTTAGTAGGAGTAGTTAGTAATAGTTAGAGTTATTGATACTAGGAGCAGCAGGAGGGTTCGCTTTTCAGTACTCAAGCTAAATAAACTTGGACATTAATGTGAAAAGCTACAAACTTTACTGGCCCAACCAGGAATTGAACCCGGGATGACTTGCTAATGAGTTAGACGCTACCACCTGAGTCACGGAGGGGCCGCCAGAACCGGGAATGTCTTGCGCCTATACCCAACGAAAGAACGACTAATTAAAACCTTTGCTCAAGTGTGTAAAGAAGCGATACATGCGAGGATGAGAACTTTCATCCGCTTGAGATATATCAATAGACATTTGATATCAAAACGAAGTACAGTGAAGAAAGCAAAACACACGTTAGCAATGGTCTCATAAAATGTGAGTATTTACAATCAGTTTTAATAAACATTATGAGTTTTATTACTACGAATAACTAATACTCGTATGTTTATTTATTATAATGTTTATGAATTAAAGATTATTCATTATGTTCCATTTTTCTTTCGACCTCAAATTTGATATATCTTTTTTATAATTTCGCGTATAGGTCTTGAATTAAACTCAATTATTACTTGACTGAAACACATTCTAAAATTAGATTCATATATTAATTTTAAATTAAGTCACTTAGATATGACAATTTTAATTAAATGTATCCTACAACTAACTAATTGAATTTGTTGTATAATAAATATCAAATTGAAATTGAATTAATATGTCAAATTCCCACCCCCCGCGCTGCGAAATTCCATGAGTGATTCTGAACCTAACGGAATAAGATATTTATTAAAACTTACTTCAATTGATGGTTGAAAGGAATTTTTGTTTCCCAGCACTTTAGGCACCCTGCTGCACTGTTCAATGTTCCATCTACTATCACCAAAGGAGAACGGTCATTGTAAGATATGGCTCCCCGCACCATGATGTCAGGTGTTGGCCCTGTGTGTCTCTGTCTTATACACTCCAGGCGTTGGCGCTCACCTGCACGACGCCACACACGCGAACGACCGTTATTGGCACCAAGGCAGAAGCGACTCTCATCACTTACAAGTCAAGACAACAAGTCGCCATTCGTCCTTCCATGTCTATCGCGACACCACTGGAGGCGAGCTGCACGATGTTGGGGTGTGAGCGGAAGACGCCCTAACAACACGCATGATAGTAGCCCTGCTTCACGGAGACGGCTGCGAATGGTTCTCGCTGACACCCCCCGAGGAATAGCGCCCCTAATTTGTTGTGAAGTCGCGGTGCGGTCCGATACGGCACTTCGTAAGATGCGACGGTCTTGGCGTGCATCTGTGCCTCGTAGCTGTCCGGACCCAGGCTGACGGGAACGTGCACATTCTACTGTTCACCGGCGACTACATCAATGCCTTGTGGAGGCCTCTCGTCCCACATGTTGACCAGTTCTGCGGTATGACCAACTAGCCTCATGAATACCCACTATACTCCCTCTCTCAAACTCCGTCAATTGCACAAACGGTGTACGTTTGCAACGTAATAATGTTGCAGATATATACGTAGGTCCGTTTGGCGAAACAAACTGGCTGCTTCTGGCTGAAGGTCAGCAACTGCTGCGAAGGTTGCAGCATTCCACGGGTGATAACGCGATTCCTGATTTGCCCGATGTGCTGCGCTTTGGATCATTGCATTAACTGCCCTCACATAGGGTTCTGTGCAACTTTGGTATTTCTCAGTTATTTTCTTCACGGTGTTCTTTTTACATTTTCCAGGAGTGTATTTCGTCAAATATTCCCTGCGCGCGCTCTGTTAGCGTAGCATCTATGCTTTGAATTCTGCGAGCTTGTTGTCGTGATTCGGCACTTCAAAATGTAAGTTTTTTAACTAGTGCATGGAACGTTCTATGTAAAAAAAGACTGTTTTGATCCATTTTTGACCAATGTTGCAAAAACGGAATACCAAACTATTTTACCGATTTTTTTCATGAGTTTTTTAAATGCATTTTCGAGTATTTGAATCTGATTGCTTGCATATTTTAATAATTACCTGGATATTTTTTCTTATCTACTATAGGTTAAAAGAAAAAAGAATCGTGGACAATCGTTCTATTCGTGACTTCTCGAAGCGATTAGTATATTTGCTGGAATAACAATTTTAAAAAATTGAGGTTATTAGTATATTCAAAATACTGATTCATTATGTGCTATAAATGTACAAATTAATTTACACATATTTTTGTTTTAGCGTTTTGGCATTATTGGTGCTGTGAGTTTCCTAATAGGCAGACTTTTGCGTACTGAGATATGAAGAAAAACCTGATTTATACGTACTGAGATCTGCGAAGTCTCCTTGTGTTTTTTCTTATCGAATTCGCAATGGCAATCGTATTATATTGTCTAGAGGATTCTACTTTCTCCTCTAACAACCACAATTCTGTTTTATGCAATCGGGTTTGAGAAATTTTATAGCGATTTTTTTTAGCTATATATAAAATACTTTTTCGTGTATTGATCGATGGATGTCAGAGGCGTACATCTTTCAAAATGAATAATAGATTTCGGTTTATGAAAACAAAAAGGTACAAGACGAGATGTGGTAATGCGGAAAATTGAAAAAGTAATCGTATGCAAAATATATTGAAGCAACATTTTTAACTAAAATATGTAATATGTATATTTTAACAATGAACGGTGCCACAGCAAAAATTTCGAGCTTCTACAACATATTGAAATTGGACTTTTACACTTCTCATGGAATATTATTTATAAGAAATATTTTCAACTTTTCTCTACCATTTGCCTTTGATGGGTTAATGCAAGTCCAGTGCACATTATATTATTCTCTGGACGAGAACGTTCTACAAATACATGATAATTCGTGTTTGTGTGTACAAGATTTAATGCCGCATTTAATAAAAAATATATTTTTATATAGGTTTTAAGCAACGGAAGCAATGTGCATTCTTCTTGAGAGACCACTGCTTGAAAATGTCTCATCATGACGGGCCTTATGACTTTGACTGCGTCAAGTAAACGTCGCGGAGATGGGAAACATGTACACTTTGAAAGAGCAAAACGCATCGAGTGGCATATGCCGAAGACATCACACAAGAGAAAGAAATTTAGTCCGATACCTAAAATAATTAACAGTCAAATCAAAAGACGAAATTGAACTCCCGCTGTGCTCTTTGGAGCCGTTCGATTTCAAAAAAAGATTGTTTATTTTGCACAGAGAAAGTAATGTAGAGATAATGGAACAAAAGTAAAAAGAAACGCCGGAAAATATTCGAAGTTCGGACCTAAAATTTTAAAGAAACACTTCTTGGACGTGATCGGATTTGTGGGGTAACGAAGTTGCATCTCGCAACCATAGGTATGACTGAATTCCTTTTCTGTTTTAAAAGTTCGGCATTGTCTTCCTTAAGTCTACCCGCACTTAATGATTTAAGTATTTTTGCTAGTATTGAAGAGCTATAACCGGCAGTTGAAAAATTGGTAGAAGCAATGTGGTAATTGGGTGTAGGGTGTAGACTCTCGTAATCGTTCTGCTACGTTGCCATCTTAGGGTGGTGTCCCCTAGATGTTGGCCCACCACGCTCTAAGATTACCCAGGTCGGGTCTGTTTAGTTATCAAGCAACAAAAGTTCTCTATAGCAATAGTTCTACACATAAAAAAGTGAAATCGAAGATAAATGATTCCCCCTTATTTGCTAGTACAGTGACATCTTTCTTTATCGAAAAGTGATGGATAAATTGTGATTTTCAATTCTACCCCGGAACAGGGTGGCATGAAACGACACCACATATGGAAAAAGTGCAAATCTGTCTATAAAAAAAGGAAATATCATAAGGAAGTATTATTTTTCTCCAAACAGGGTCATATCACCACAAAACGGCTCACGGAGATCAGAAAGTTATGTTTTTCGGAATATTGTTCAGAAATGGAATAGGACAGGCTGGAAATTTTTTTATCGAAATAGAAATGTAGTGTACGACTTTAAAAAATTAAAATTAAAATTTTTGAAGCTACGGGAAATGTCAACAGCTTGTAGACGTCTGCGCGCAGATGCAACGCTAACTATGAGCACTTAGGGAATTTTTGACGAAATATGTGCGGGATACCCGGTAACCTTCTATTCGCCCTGAAACACGAGTATCGAAAATCATATTGAACCAGTTGCTTCGTTGTGTATATCACTACGTGCTGATACATAGGTCCTTGAGGTGCTAATATGCCAAAACCCTCATTTTTTAATCCAAAAATTGACGGAAAAATTGTGATTTTGAAAACTAACCCCTGATTGGAGTGCTTATATCTCACGAACCACTGGACTTAACTTAAAAATGGTTATCACCTTTTTGTAGGAAATTTAATGAGAAGTATTTATTTATACAGGTAACTTTCTCGGAAACCTGACCGTTAGGCGCGAAAACGATAAAAACCGCGAACGTGCACATTAGGGAAGGCTTTTTAAGGGTGCGTGGCTCCGAAACCTTTGCGGGAGAGTTCATAATCGTAAACATTACTACATTCTAGACTTAATTACCATGTTTGAAAACTTTACAATTTATTTTCCCTAAGGGCCTGTTTACTAAATATTTTCCCTAATTTAATTGTACTAATAGTATAATTCAGAACCTTATTTCATTGAAAAGTTCGATGTGAGTATAAAAAAACTAACAACTTGCACTTGTTCATATTCAAGTAAGTACTAAGCACTTGCTGAATGAAACATAAATAATTTACCTATATAATCATTATAGAATTTACTTAAACAATTAGCTGAATGAAGACCTATAGCTAATGCTTATGTAATATGCGTGTGATGTAAGAAGAATAAAGGGTAGGAAAATAAGAACAATTAATGACATCATTTACAATAAATAATTATGAATTCATGAAATACAAAATAATAATTAATTTAGATTTACATGAATAAATAACGAAACGAATCGTTTCATTCATTAAGATTAAATTTAGAGCACCAAACAATTTTCATTGGAAAATAAAGAAAATCAGATCTTAAAATATTTTGTTTGTTTGGGATATAATCTTAGTAATAAAGTGTGCTCAACGTACTGCGTAAAATAAGAATACGTTGTATTCAAATAACTGATAGGATGCATTGAAATCAAAGTTGAAACCATCATTTGTATTATATATATATATATATATANTATATATATGTCTTTTTATAACCAATTATTTGTTCAAGATCTTCACTTTTTGTTGAAGAGAGAGGTTTCATTTATTGAGATTAAAAAAAAAACTTTAAGGGAGATTACAATCGTAAAAAAAAACAACTGAAACTCAATAGATATATTCTTAGTCTTTTGCCGTTTACAGAATTTAAATATATTTTTGTTTGCATTTTAAAACCCCCTTCCAGGGGACACCACTTTATCGAAGCACTGTCCGTGCGAATGGTGAGGGTTTGTGCGCTTTGATGAAGCTGAGTGTTATGCCGGCGGTAGCGTAGCTACTGGCAGGGTCTCCCAAGCCGAACAGGTCTCAGCAGAGGAGTCACACGAAGCGTGTCCCACAACGACCTTTCAATGCCAACCAGGCGTTCACCCTTCCTTTACTTATCCCATCTTCCTATCACCTATCCATAAATCCTTCCACCTACTGCCTTGCAGGAGGGTCCAAAGGCTGAGGGAGGCAACCCCGACAGAAAATAGCGAGTAAGCTTGAAGGCTTACGTGGCAGCCCCACCACCATGGTCGGTATGCTCTGGGTTAGTATCTCGCACAGTCTTAAATTAAACCACTATTAAAGAAACTGAATTGAAACTCAATCAGACGGAAAATAAGTTGACAACTTTTGGCATGAAACGGAAAACGAGATATTGGCTTTAAAAGAGAGCAGTAGATTGAGACAAATGGATAAGCGGATGGAAGAATACAAGCTGGACATTCTTGGGTTAAGTGAAGTACGGTGGAAAGATTTTGGAGAAGTACAAACACTTAACAGGAACTAATTCCTTTATTCCGGACAAATGGGGGAGGATGCTGAACATAGAGCGACATCATACGGAAGAGCCTTTTAAGCTAGAAACCCATCTCGGAAAGACTAATGATAGCTCGATTTAGAACTCGTATTCGAAATGTGACTGTTCTCCAGTGTTATGCTCCCACAAATACGCCTGAAATAGAGAAAAAGATGCATAGAGTTGGCGAATCGAATGAAAATGGGAAGCTCTTATGTGACTTCTGTGCCAGCCACCATCTGGTCGTGGGTGGCACACTGTTTCCACATTAGCAGTGTCACAAAATCACATTGGTATCGCCTGATCATGATATAGAGAATCAGATAGATTACATTATCATAAGCAGAAAATTTAGAAGATCATTGACTGATGTAAAAAATAAAAAAAGAGGGGCACATATTGGAAGTGACCACCACTTGATAGTTGCAGAATTTAAAATGATAATTGTGGCTAGTGGAAATAAATTTGAAAGACGAAGCAAGAAGATTGATATGCGGAAATTGCAAAATGGAGACGAGAGAAAAGAATTTCAGATAGAACTAAGGAATCATTTTGAATCCCTTGCTGTAGAATCTGATGTTGATCTTTACCAGAATCGGAGATGAATGTTGAAACGTCATGGAAAAACACTAAGGATGTGTACTTGGAAGTTAGTAGAAAGGTACTTGGATACCATCATTATTCTAGGTAGGAATTGATATCTGATACTACTTGGTAGAAGGTAAAAAAAAGTTAAGGCAAAGGTGAACACGAGTAGAACAAGAGAGCAAAAGGCGGCAACACAGCGGGAATTTGCAGAAGCTGATAGAGCATGAAGAGAAGTGTAAGGAAAGATCACGTATAGTGGGTGGATGAACAGACACGGAAAGCAGAAGAGGCATCGGTGAGGGGAGATGCTAAAGAACTCTACAGTATCACAAAGAAACTCTCTACGAGAGGTTTTGTGAGGAATAAACCTGTTAGAAATAAAATTGGTGAACTACTGACCACCCAAGAACAACAGTTTGGAAGATGGAAGGAACATTTCTGCGAGGTTCTAAATAAAGGTTCAGAACAGATAGTGAATCAACAAGTGGAGCCTGTAGATGGCGATCTTAGAATAAAGTTACACCCTCCAACCTGTGCAGAAACAACGAAGGCCTTGAAATAGATAAAAACTGGAAAAGCTTCAGATGTGGATAATATTACACCAGAAATTCTTAAATTAGACATTGAGACCTCAGAAAAATTGCTGCACCCACTATTTGAGAAGATCTGGAATGAGGAGAAGCTACCGTCTGAATAGAAAAATGGCTTGATCGTCAAAATTCCAAAGAAAGGGGATATTACAAAATGTGACAATTGGAGAGGAATTACATTGCTACCCGTGCCTAGTAAAATACTTTCAAAGAGCACTTTAGAACGGGTGAATGATTCGGTTGAATTACGTCTTAGGAAGGAACAGGCCAGTTTTCGCAAGAGTCGCAGTTGTGTTGACCTCATTAATACCTTGAGAGTTATCTTGGAACAGAGTACAGAATGGCAAACCACTCTATATCTGACTTGTATCGATTTTGAGATCTTCCAGTCTCTCAGTAGAAGAATTATGTGGCAAACACTTGAAGAATGTAGTGTACCACAAACAATCCTAAATCTTGTAAAGGATATGTATGAACGCTATAAATGTGAAGTTTTGCACAATGGTGACCTCACCGAACCTATAGATGTGACATCAGGAGTTCGGTAGGGTTCTATTCTTTCTCCGACACTTTTTCTACTTGTATTAGATGTTGTGATGAGAAGAGTGACTACAGGTCAGAAAAGAGGGATATGGTGGGTCTTGCGAGATAGGCTAGAAGACCTACAGTTTACAGGTGACATCTGCCTTTTGGACCAGAGGTTCAAAGATATAAAAGAGAAGCTTAAGCGGTGTAAGGAAGAGGCAGAAACCGCAGGGTGTGGAATAAAAATAAAGAAGACCAAAGAGATGGGGGTCAATTCTAAGATTTACGATAAATTGTCTATACGTAATAAAGATATATAACAAGTAGACTCCCTCCTTTATCTGGGGAGTATTGTCACTACAACCGGAGGAGCGGTAGAGGACGTCAGGAGCCGCATTAAGAAAGCAAATGATACATTTGTCTAGCTGTATCCTGTTTGGGGGAACAGGAACACCTCTAGGAGGACGAAGCTACGACTTTTTAACACAAATGTTAAGTCCGTTCTCCTTTACGGTTGTGATACCAGGAAGGTGACGCAAAAGACTAATAAACAACTGCAAGTCTTCATTAATCGCTGCTTCCGTCGTATTATCGATCGAATACCCGGACGTCATATCAAATGAAGATCTATGGGAGGTAACGAATAAGCAGCAGATTGAAATACAGGGATAGGCGAGGAAATGGCGTTGGGTAGAACATACCCTAAGGAAACCTACTGGAGCCATTGAGAAGGCGGCACTTGACTGGAACCCACAAGGACCTTGAAACCGTGGCCGTCCGAAGAAGACCTGGAAGAGGATTGATCGAGGAGAAATACCTGGGAATGGGAAAGACATGGAAAGAAGTAAAGAAGCTGGCCAACAACAGGACCCGATGGAAGTTTTTCACGGAAACCCTATGCTCCAAGAGGAGCGAGTAATTAATGTAATTTTAAAACCCATTGTTTGCTCACACACGTCACGTTCCAGTGATGTAAATAGTATCAATTTTTTTTCCTTCACAAATTAAAATAAGGGTCAAAAATCTAGAAGTGGTAAATTGTGAATGGGTATTTCCTTGGTAATTTACCGTTTACGGAGTGCAAGACTATTTCCTTATTATTCCTGTATAGACATTTGTATGTTCACTTGTGGAAACAGTTTCCCGAAGTATAATTTGCTAAATTTAATTTTTTCAAAATAAAACTAAAAAAACTAAAAAACGAAAAGTGTGCAAAGATGATTTAAATGTATTTATGGTTCTAGCGTTTGTAGTAAGTCAAATTTTGTCGTGGATATGATTGTTTAAATTTTTATCTTTGTTATTTATTTTAAAATTGTAGGGGAGCGATTTTTAAAAAAAGTTCTTTTTTAGTATTATCGATTGGTGATTTCGGTTTTTAAGAAATCGAAAGTTGGAATGCGGGTAGATAAATAATTTGCAGTAAATTAGAATAACACGAGAAGAATTGGGTTGAGTTTCATTTACACCCTAAGACGAGTGTTTTTTAATTACTATTGTATCGCGGAAATTCTTACATAATATTATTTTTTAATATGAGCTGTAAATCATTTGTGTAAAAAAGAAAATAAGTTGTTTCTTTTACGTTCGTTAAGTTAACGGAACAAATTTTTTCATTAATATTTTATAACAATAAACCCACATAAATAAATAAACTTATCGTCAAACAAGAGTTACAATAGTTTCTGTTTCGATAATTCTCGTATAGTAAATTGCTAGCAAGGGAATGAAAATATCATTTAGTTACTAATGATTGTGACTCGCTTTTTGAAATGCCACTGCTGACATGTTGTTTTTTGCTTTCTTCACTGCACTTCGTTTTGATATTAAATCTGTATTCATATATCTCAAGCGGATGAAGGTTCTCAATTTCCCAAGAATCGCTTCTTTACACACTTGAGCGAAGTTTTTTATTAGTCGTTCTTTCCTTGCGTACAGACGCAAGTCATCCCCTAGCGTTTGTCCTCTCCCCTAATGTCATCATCTCTCTACCTGAAAAGGGTTGGGTCCCACCTCATTCCAAAGATTGACAGTGTTTTCCAAACCCTTTTCTGGTGTGATTACTTGGGACCCAATTCGCGCTCGCCCGTTCTACTTCTTCCCCGCAGGGATGTCGTCCCACTCGCCTTTTTTCGAAATGACAGCAGATTGCCTCCAGCAATCCTAAAAATCTATCCATCTTGTCCGTACCGCAGCAAGGCTACTTGTTTTAAAGGTCATCCTATCTACAATATACCAGTTTTTAGATTTCTTTCTTTCTTTTTCTTCGAAAAATCAAATTTTGCCCTACAGAAATTCTTTAAAATCGGAACTTCAGAATATCCTATCTTATACGTATTATACATTATAATAATCTACATAATACAAAGCCAATACAATATAAAAGCAAAATTCTTTCAAATTTTCAGTTTCTTGTGTTTAATAATTTTTTGTGTACGTTGATTAATGCGTCAGTCAGTCAATCTCGACAATGCACTGAGGATTTTCACCTCTTTTCATCCAATAAAAAGTAAAATATCAATAATTCCAGAAAGTGGGTTTTACATATTTAATTTATCAACAATTTCCTTAAAATTTTGGTATAATATCTCAGTTCGTGAGTTATGGCGAAAATAGGATACTACGCCTTTCGTACGAAAGACGAAAACACGAATACACTTCTTTTTGCACACATTAAAGAATAAAATTTCGAAATACTCAAAGATCAATTTCTAGATATTAAAATAAATATTGTTCGCTTAGAAAATCAGAATTGTCTCTATTCATCCCAGCAACCCTGAAAGCTAGAGCTAATATTGACCATTTTCGATAATTTTTCGGTCACGCTCCTCTCAATCCCCATCTCTAGGATTGTCGTGTACCTCATGGTCCGAGCGGTTGCGTAGCGGCATTAGGTGTATGGTTATTAATCTCAGGAACCCCGAAAAATATCGTTTCGAACTTATTTTAGGTCGTTTAACGTGGTTTTTACGCCTGGCTCTTCCCATTCCCAGCACTAAGGGTACCATGAACCGATGTGATCTGAACTTGACGTGAACTTATTGGTAGAATAATGATACTTCTTAGACACCCTGACAACTATGAATCCGATGAAAATCGGACCTTTTCAATTATTTTTTCTTCATCCCCTTTCCACTCTTCTTTCAGGGGGGCTCGAAGAGTTTTTTTCTTATTATAATGACATTATTAAAAAAGCAGGGGGTCCACGGGGGAGTGATGTGACGCATCTAGAGAGCTAATATAACCTCTCCCCCCCCAATGGCTTCCTCACCATCATGTGGTGGGCCCTGTTAGCACTAACGAGACTCTGGAGCCCGAGGATTGGCGCGATAACCCTGTCAACTGGGTAGGAGGAAATGTCTACTCTCAGAGAAATCTCATAATTGCGGTGAACCTCACCGTCAGATATGAGATTAATTATGTTACGTTGAATGAAAATGGGAGACGGGACCGAGATTCGGGACCGAGCTGGGGACCTAGAGCTTAAGGCGCTCATGCGCTTACTAACTGCGCCATCCCGTTCACCTCCCATTGAAAGGGATATTATTGTAAGCCGGAGATTTATTGTGATTATTACACCAAACATGTTTCTTCTTCAAAGTAGGAATGATAGATTACATTACGTAACTAATTTTAATTTTTATCACCATCATCATCATCATCGTCATTATTATTATTATTATTATTATTATTATTATTATTATTATTATTATTATTATTATTAGGGCGTAATGAGCCTCACGTTTCTACAGCTTTTCAATCCCAGTACCCGTCTTTCTTCCTGGGACAATGATAGTCCATTTGCTGAAGACTCCGATAATTAAAGAGAAATTGCGAAGAGTTGTTTTCTAATTAAACGTAGATTTTCAATGTAATTTTGTGACTTAAAAGTTAATTATTTGCAAAGGAATTCCAAGATTGAGATGTAAATGTGTTTGAGTTGTGTTTGTAATTGTAGTACCTAAACATCAAAACGATTTCCTACCTTTGCAAAATAATTTTGATTTTCTTTGAACACGTCTTTGTCTATAACACCTATTTATTGACATGTAATTATGTATACATACTGAAAAACTAATTATATCTGTGCTATTACAATATCATTAATAAACGGAAATTTTCACTTCTGTCTCGCCTCATGCACTTCAGTCCCGCGCCCAAATGTGATGCAATCTTCATCTAACAAGAAAACCAGAGGGTATGGCAATGTTGTGCTTTGAATAGTTCTTTATTCTATTCCAATATTAATTTTATTCAATTATGATTTTATCAATTAGATTTATATTACTTTATCAATGCTAATCACATAAAAATACATTTGCTTCGTATTTGCAATTTTAAAAAAAATACAGAGAAAAATAAAAAGTCTGAAATTATTCAAATTTCTTGATATATGTGGGTATGTGTTGTTTTTATTTTTTTAAATATAAATAATAAAAATAACAGCGTGACCGAAGGGATTATTTTCTACGGCTCGTGATGTCAAAATATTTCACAGGCGAACAAAAAACAAAAAATTCAGCTCTGTTGATAATAGAATAAAAATACATAATACATAAATTATTTTAAATATCAAGAATAGAAATTTTATATTTAATATTTTATCTTTAGCTGTCAAATTGTCCCATTCCATGACAGATGTATTCATACAACTTCTTATGAATTCAAAATTATTTTGCAAACAGAGCCATAATAGTTTTCCTCAAGGCGAATCTCTGTGAGATTGTTTTGGAAATTTTCGATCAAATACTACAGATGTTACAATACACTACCGATACATTACTGTGAGACTTAACGCTTCGGTCTCCTTTGCCTTGATGTGGTACCTCTGCTTGATGCAAGGTATGGAACAATATTGTGGTAATTAATATTCATTAGTATGGTATTACTGGCAGTCCAATAGATAGTAAAAATGCAATTGTTATCTTTTAAAATTAAGGTTTAACGTTTATAATAATAAATTTATTGTCAAAAAAGCAGTACAAACTTCGTATGACCACGTGGAGGACAATAAACTAATTTACTCTCCGGAAGCAAGCAAGGGACCATCCCATCAATTCCGTTCAAGGGCCCTAAAGCAGAGGCGGATTCAAAAATTTCAGCACATTTATCCACATTTCCTCGTGAAAGGGAATGGTGAATCACTTTTTGAAGAAATCATTCTGAAAGAAAAACTAATATTATTCTTTTAACTTCGTAAGCAAGTACATTTCCTGTTTTTACCTAGTGATTATTCATTCTTAGAAGAGAAGCATGATTGCTACCGTAGTTCATATTAGAAAACTTGAGGTATTTATTTAAAATTGTTTAACAAAAAAATTGTGCACGAGAATATGAATGAATGAAACATTCATACACACGTATCTGTTTTATCATAAATAAACATTATACACTTAACACAGAACAAACGAAAAAATTATCGCTACCATGAAATTTGTAACCCGAATCTACGAAGATGGTCTCGTTAATATAGATCGTTCGGTGTTGATTAAACTGTACGATGGAAATTTACTGTTCTATGGAACGTATGGAACATTATTTATTGATGTGGGAATGAAGTAAGATGTCACCTTTTCATTTTCTAGGTATAATTTACGAGCCATTTGATTATGCTAATAAATTACCACATAATACATATTGCACACGTTATTGCACTTCTGTTCAATGTAATTAGGTGTAAACGATATATATATATATATATATATATATATATATATATATATATATATATATATATATATACNTGTGTGTCCGCAGTAAGTAGCTCTTAATAGACATCGAGTAATATTTTGTTATGAATTATTTTAAATAATAAAATCTTTTTTCCCAATTCCTTTATTTTATGTAAATGGAAGTATAAAATTGGTAAGATGGTAAGATTCAAGTATTACCCAGGTTATTTTTTGAGCATGACATGAACCGTGTACTTACAGCAGATATGAGAACTTCAAATCAGATTTCGTGCATGTTGCAGCATGAGATAAAACTAAAAGATAAAGACACAGGAAATGACAACGTGATAAAATAAAAATAATATGAGTGGAAGACTCCAGAAGAAAAAATGGTATGGACAAGTGTAAAATACAACTATTTAACTATGGATCATTCCATGGATCAAGAGAAGACCCATTGAACTAAATATAAAATAATCATTATTATTATTATAGTAAAAATATTATTTTAATATTAAGTTTCCTTTCTTTATTTCCCGTGCAAAAATCTTAGTTACACTAAGATTATCCATCTACTATTACTTTCACTGTGTGATTTCAGAACACATCTCTTAATGTGTCCAGTGATTACTTCCGTATAAACTGAAATTCTTTAGAACTCAAGCACACTGGACCAAAATATAATTGGTAGTACCTACAGAAAAAAAATGAAGTAACTTTTACTTACCCGGTGAAACCTTCATGCGCGATTCGCGTTAACTCCCACTTCTGAAATCTCTATCTGAAAAAAGAATAACTTTCTTAGAATAACAATCAGTACAAAAAGAACAGATAATTTGTGACTTGATATTTTCATCACAATATGGAGAAGTATACCCAGTACGGAGCGTATTACATCGAGGGGACCATAAAACTAACTAGCACCCACGAACATTGAAATCAGGTACCACGGAGTCGAAGCACTTAATGCGTCCACGCGAACTCCACGCTTCTCACAAATTCACTCACGCTCGACCTCACTTGGTCGAGTCAACAGCTTCTAAGACCATGTCGCAGTTCGTTATAACCAAGGTTTTCAAGCTGCTTTCTCTTCTTTCTGAGACACGAGGAAATTAAAAAGATTTGGGCCAGTCGTTTGACTGTGATCGCTGACTCCCACTCCTTTGCTTTCCTTGTTTTCACTGGATTGGAAGGGTCGATCATTTAAAACTAACCGGTGGCATCTAGTTCGTTAACGTACTGCTAGTTACCGTTTTTGTTCTTCTTAACCATGATACCGTAAGGTCTGTTTGTTGTACGACGTTTGCGGAATACACGATACACAGATGCTCCTGAACTGCTTCCATCTGTTAGAAACGGTCAAAATATTTATGGTTGTTGCACAAAATTTCACTCAAAAGTACTTCTGAAAACAACAACTATATGATATTTGTTTTTCGTATTTTTTGATCAAGTGATAAAATTATTAACTTTAACGATATTTTTCAGACTAAAAATATATTTGAATCCCAACGTTTCGTCACTGGTTTGCGATTTCGTCAGTTGATGCATAGATAGTACAGTATCCTAGTAACATGTCATGAATGAAATTATAAAGTTAGAAACAATAGAAAAAATAAAAATAATGAAACAAAAGAACAGAAACCCTACACAAAATTATCATGAATAAACATTGTGATTAAAATATTGTTTTAGTCTAAGAAAGGTCATTAAACTCAATAATTAAATTATGACAGATGTAAACAGCACAACGAAGTAGGTGATTATTTCCTTTGGCCACTGACTAAGTTCTGACGTAAAAGTTAATAAAGGGATTTAAAAATAGTGTCACAACACGTATTGTGTTCACGTATTGATACACAGATTAGGATCCACTAACTGTTCATATTTCATTGTTGCATTGTGAGTTCTTGTCGATTCTTTGAGGTTAGTGAACATTTGTAAGAATGCTATCTATAATATTCAAGTAGTACTTGGTAATTGTGGAGTGTTAGCAACATTATCAAAGAATGATAAATTGAATGGCGTTTCTATGTTGCTCATTGTTTTATTGGTATAAAGCTTTTTCGGCTGCATAGCAGCCATCGTCAGTAACATACACTGAAATCGTCAGTAACATACACCGAAAAAGTTTTATACCAATAAAACAATGAGCAACATAATAACGCCTTTCAATTTATCATTCAAGTAGTGAAGAAAATTCCGAAGTGTCCGACACAAAGTGATTCCTTTCATGATCTGCAAGATGATGCTCTTAAAGATGAGATGACAATTTAGCATTACAGTTGTCTCAATCATACACGTAAAGCTTTTCTAGATTTATAGGTTATCTCGGTTTGAGGCTATTGTATCAAAATAACGATAGAGCTTAAGATACCTTAAGCGGTAATGAAAATATGAAACATCCTTTCTGTCAATACTTTACTATTAGCCAAGGAAACGCCATACAAACCGTTAAAATGAACTGTGAGTTATTTTCATTCTTTGAAGATAAATTACAATACGTTCTATCATAAACTCATTTCCAATAATCAGGTAAATTTTCGTTATATTTCTTATCACTCGCGGTATTCTATAGATAATTGATAAATATTTTATTGTTTCATTTTAGATAAGACTTTCCTCGTGAAAGAAAGTCACTGGAATACCCATGACGAACTTGTAGGAAAATGTTAGTGCACATTCTCTTGAGAAATGACGCATTTGTTCGTTTGTCTAATTCATAGAGCTGACTTGACCTCCTTTCAAAGATTTCCTGTTTTCAAACAAAAAGTCATTTGTAACGCAACGAACTCCAATTACTATTTCCTCCTGTTCTCAGGACTGATATCTGCAACAAAAATCGCCTTCATTATGTCAAAAGGGAATGCTTTTTAAAACTTTGCTGTTCCTACTACTCCTGTAGAGGATAACGCGTATTATTTCTCAGACTCTTTGCGGAGTCTGGTTTTCCCGATCATCATTGTAACTGACTACGTCACAAGAAAAAGAAAAAATGTCAGTTATGTTCGAGGTTAAAGGTTTTTTACTCTTCCTCACGTCACGCTGACGATACAACCATTATTTTGTGTATTGTTTACAGAAGAATGAAAGAAATTCATTTTTTGGAAGGTGTGTGTGTGTGAGGGGAGTCGTTGTGGTTTCTCTACACTCAAATTTTGTAGGTGTCAAGAATGTTTTTGTATCAGGAAAGTACCTTAATAATAATTAAGAATGAAATTTACTTTGGCATGGATTTTGAATAATAAACGGATACTAAGTCTCGTGAAAAGTGACAGGTACCTATAAGTTCCTTGTTGCTTCGAATGCTTTCTCATTTACAAACCAATGAAAAGGATTATTTGCAATTTGTGTTTTCCACTTACCGTTACCTCCACTCTTAATGAGATTCCTTGCGCCGAGTGTCGTCCCGGGTCGCAGAGTCGCCACTGTCCACTGTGCGTGCAGGAGTCGTGACTACGACTGCGCTGCCAAGTTGACTGCGCGAAGAGATGCGAGTAAAAAACGGAGAGACATAATGGCGTGAGAATTCTCGTCAGGCGAAAAGAAAAAACTTTGCTCATAAGTACGTCTCCAATGAAGGTCATCTGCTATTGATCAATTCATTATTTCGGGACTACCGAATTAAAAGAACTTTTGTCTGCTTTTTATAATGGGAAGAAACAGTACTTGGTGTAAAGGTGGATTGTGGAGAGTTTTGAGCGAGAGTGGAAACAACATAAACAAATGTGCTTAGATACCGACAAATACAATTTCATAGAAAACTCAAATATCGCTTATCAACAACAATTTTTTCTTCTAATAGATGTATTTTTCATGACGCCGCTCTGCGTAATAATTTACCGTCATCTTATATTTGGCACCTTGTTTTCGCTTAAAATTCCACTTACGTGTTTTTTATTAAGGTTAAATGAATTCTTTTTCTATATATTTACCACAAATTGTCTAAAAACTAAAGGATTTAAAATTTGATAGGGACAATGACGCGATAGAATAATTTTAATAAGATCACAAATATAACTATTGTGTTGATTTACAAAATCATTATATTTCTCCTTATCATCAAACTTGTTCTTTTAAAGAACTAAAAAGAAAAACTTTGTATTCTTCAAATGCATGGCTTTCCTGCACGTGGAAGCTTTCTTAGGTATTCAACGATAAAACTTGATATCAAAAATCAATTTCACATATTGAGATTTGGGAGATCGCTCACTTTTCTGATGAGCTAGAAATAGTTTTTCAACAGAAGAGCCAATGTCGTGAAAACAGAAGCCATTTTAGAAACGCAGTATCGGTAATACACTGGACTAAGGAGTTTTACTCCAGGGATCAATTTAAATCGATTGCCGTAGTTCAGATGGCAAGTTGTCTGCCTAAGTCACGAGTTCGATGTCGTGTCGGGATGGTTTATAGGCGATCTAACAAGTATCGGTATTTTAGCTAGTGATCTGACTTCGAATTTCATAGATACCCTGTCCCTGGCGAAGAATATTTAAAATATCGCCATGTAGGTAATCCCTCGTCTCCATTTCTGCTTCCAATTGTCCTGACAAACCGCTTAATCGATGATCTAGACTAAGATGTATGACTGCGATTGTAACAATAAGGATGTTTGCAGAGTTGTTGCTGACCGCCCTATTACAATCTCAGTAAGTGTTTCCCTCAAGCAGATGTCAGTCACCACAAGAGCGTCGTGAACAAGACTGCGTTAATGACATCACTTCTTCCATCTTAAAAAATAATTTTCATTTGTCAGCTTACGTAAGAACGTAAGCACTTACGTAAGAACGTAAGCACTTACGTAAGAACGTTTGCTTGCGTAAGAGCGTAAGCACTAATTAAACAAATAATGGAGTACTTACGATCTTTTACGGACGAATAATATTTATTGTACTCAATATTGTACTCAATAATAATGTACTCAACTTTGGCACGGTTGTGTACATAAATTCTGTAGCCCCATCCTGGCCCGGGTTTTTCTCCGTTTTTCCTTCTGGTAGAGGCGGATTTATCATACAGGTTCTCTAGGCTTTGTCTAGGGGCGTGTTTATTGTAACAATAAATCGTGAATTTAGTGTTATTTCAATTCTTATGATTTTTAAACACTATACTCAGAATAATCTATAGTTCGATAATAACTTGTACATGTAATTTTTTGCTTAAAATTACAAACATATTGACATTCTATTAGTATTATAACTCGCAGCCAACTTTTTATCTTATCTAGGAACTTTTGCTGAAATTTTTGAATCCGCCTCTGCCTTAGGGCCCTTGATCGGAATTGATGGGATGGTCCCTTGCTTGTTTCCGGAGAGTAAATTAGTTTTTTTTTCCTCCACGTGGTCATACGCAGTTTGTACTGTTTTTTGACAATAAATTTATTCATTATTTTATGAAATAAGCTCACAACGTTTCGACTTCGTTTGAGTCGTCGTCAGGTGATCAAATAATAACAAATTATAACAAGAAACATTACAACAAAACAATTGAACATGATATTAAAAATAAATATAAACACAAATTATGTTTACAAAAAAGCAGAAACAATACATACATATTATAATATATTGTTAACTGTTTCAGTGTCTGTGTTTTTACAAAATATTATTCCTCCTTATAAGGTCGCAAGTATTTCATTATTTATATAATTAGATTATATAATGGACGTTAACTGTAGTAGAACGTAAGCACTTTTTATAAGATTTAAAAATTAAAAAACCGACGAAAACTAATAGAGAATGATGGAAAATTTCCAAATTAGTAGAATATATATCACAAAAAATGATAAACGTCTTTTTAATATTATTGTTTCAACCAAAACCAAGCAAAGAACACGTATCGCTGAGTGGTGCTCTTGCATCCACGCTGAATAACACGTATGCCGAATTTCGAAGCTTTTGGTCAATCCGTCTCTGAACTACGTGGCAGAAACAGACACAAACACGCACTTGTATTTACTTGTTTTTTTTCACGGCGCTACGCGACGCATCATTTCCAATGAGTGAAATACTTTAAGGCTTCTACATAATTTAATTTTAATAAATTAGGAAGTCGTCACATTAATCTAAGATCGCAATAACCGAATAACAAAGAACTTTGCAAAAGATTAGTACAATTTTTGTGAAATTTGCGAAACAAGTAGCACTTATTCCCAGCTAAGTTCTTCGAATAATAAGAAATTAAACTAGTGGTGCAAAACCATTGCACACACTTTCTCATGTACGTTTCTCCGTCTGCAATATAGAGAGGGAAAAATTTTTTAGTTAAAGGGTCACTTCTGGCGTGGTTCTCTATATTTTGGTCGTCTTCCAGTGCACTATTCATGCTCAAAGTCGTTTGATGAACTTATTACTGTCTTTTATTTAAAATTTGAAAGTAAAATAAATATTCAGAATATGATTTCAAAACATATAGCGACATATCAATCTTTTAAATATCGTAAAAATATAATATAAATGTAATTTCGTTGTAGACAGAAATTGATGTATTTTTTATTTGCAGTGCATTTGCTATTCGCCTATGTATTTTATCATTATCATATCTTTCATTTCAGTTTACGAAAAGTGTATTCTACGTCTGCTTGGTCCATGTACACTGCTAAATATTATTCAAGCTTCTTGAAATAGTAGACTAATGTGTAATTGTAGGAGACAGAAATTATTTTACTGCCTCTACACCAAACTTCCAAGCGAAATACCGTGAATGCGGATGTAATGCATACTAATTGTACTTAACGTAGTGAAAATTTAAGCAAAATATTTAGAGCTGTTTTTGCGAATCATTCGAAAGACTACATTTCCCTTCATGTGCAGTACCCTTTGTTTTAAAGTAAAAAAAATAGTGCACGTGCAGCGACAACAAGCAAATTCTACCTTTTTAAAAACAAGCTTTTATTTACGATACGTACTAAAACGAATAATATAATTTTAGGTTTGTATTAAGGTAATGCAATGCCAATGCCATCATACATATTTCATGTTAGAAGACCCTTATAAAAATAAACGTACTTTCTATCTTCATCGCTGAAAATGATTGAATATTTTATGTGAATTATTTGTCTCCAAAAAGCATCGCGCGAAATGTTTATAAAAGTAGATATCAATTAATTTTATAGGACAGTTATTGGTTGGTACGGACGCACTTGCCGAAGTATGTATTTTCACAATTCGCCCAACAAGCTTTTTGAAGGCAAATAATACAACAAACAATATTAAATCATTTTCAGCGTTAAAGATAACGTTTATTTTCATTAGAATCTCATTTCGAGAAATACGTAGGGAGGTATTAGCATTTCGTATTACATTACCTTAATACAAACCTAAAATTATTTTATTCGTTTTAGTACATGACATATATGAAAGCTTGCTTTACAGAGGGTTTTTATTTATTTTTTATATTTTTAAGTATTAGAATTTGTTTATTTATTTATTTGTCGTAATAATTAATCTTACTCTTTCACAACATGTTCACAATACTAAAAAGACTTTTTAAACACAAACTTTTATTTAATATAAATATCTGGATTCGATTCCCGGCGTGACCGGAAAAATTTGTAGTTTTTCACTTCTGTCTCAGTTCATGATTGGAAAGTACCCTCTGCGACTTGCCACCGCAGTTGTAATACTCGGATACTGTAATCTAGTATCCATATAGACGCTTTTCCCCCCATCACGCTTCACGTTGTGTGTAGTGAATAAACTCACATAGAGTTGTGCCTTACGAGCACTCGTCATCGTGGTCCTTAGTAGGCCGAAACGAGAAACACATACATACATAATACATGAAAATAACATAAAATTGTTCGGGTGATACACTTTCTGATAGCATAAACATCCTTTTGAGAAGCCATCGTAATGATATACGAAGTTCTTTCTCTGTTCGTAATTATAAGATAAATTATATTGAAAAAGACGTTGGTTACGCAATTCGTTATACTTGCATTATACCGACAGTGGTGGTCTAGTGGTAGTGTCTTCGCTACCTCGATACTATTGAGCGGTAGAGCGTGGGTTGAAACCCTGCTCGACCGAACTAGGTGAGGTTTTCAACTGGGGTGTCCCTCACCTACTTTAGACAAATGTCGGTTCGGTACCATACGTTCCCTGGTAACCCAACATCTCTCCTTCCCAATTCCCTTACCCAAGTCTCGGTTACGTCGAAGAGCGGGCCAAATGGCCCGAACCTCGCCATAAGACAATAAATAAATACTTGTATGAAGAGAAGGATTGTATTTCTGGGAATGCTTCTCGGATATAATCCGTCGGGTGTTGTCTCGGAATAAAATCATAATGTAAAAAAATTAAAAAGTTCTTTTTGAGATAGACATCAAAATATTGCACTGTCATCGGATTTATATATGTGTACCAAGTTTCAGCTCAATCGGTTCGGGGAACTGGTTTAAAATTCAGTTGCAAGATTTGGCCCAAACATTCTCACTATCAGATCAAGTTAAATGGAAACATGTAAAAATATACCATACATAAATCATGAATTTTTCTTTTCATCTATAAATCGATTGCACGAGATAATTGATGGATTCGTATGGACGGTTTTTTGAGATATGTCCATCTTGTGGAAAACTTAAAAATTTGAACTTGAAATGAAAATGGTTCCAGTACTGTGGGTCAGTGCTTAGTAGGTGAGTCATTGTCGGTCACCGGCCGGCCCGGTGAGCGGTTCGGGAGGGAGAGTTGAGTTCGGAAATCCTCTGGGTATCACGTCTGAACGGAAAAACTATTAAGATGAATAAAGTGATTTTGTCCTGTTTTCTACTGATTAATATTTATTTTATTCACTTTTCTCGTGTAATCTCTTTATAAATAGTTAGAAAAAGTTTTAAAAGAATTTACTGTTACAAATGTTTCTTATTTTTAAAATAGCCCAAATTTAAGGTTACGTGTGTGTCCCCATCCGGCAATCAAATTATTAAATTTCAAAACCTAGTATAAAAGGATAAGTCTGCGCGAATCTTACCCGCTCGGCTGGAGAGCGTTGTGTGTTGCGTAAAGAAACAGAAGGGCTCTCAAGGGACCTTTCCACAAGTGTAGGTCGGTGGTGGTGCAAGTGGTCTAGGAGGCTCTAAAATTTTCCGGGAGAGTCATTACAGTTTATGACTGCGGACACTCGAATGGACCAGATATCCGCCACTTCGATTGCGTTGAGTGATCAGAATCGAATGGGGAGCAGGTAGCACACGGATCCTAATCCTCTACGCCTTGGAGAGTGAACGGTTCCTTCACCAAACAGGGTTTCGGGATTTCCGAACAGGGCACGCAGCCTTCCGCACTCTTAAAGTGTAGGGACGTCCGTCCGTTGACGTCCCAGTGCGCGCGTAGCTATAGACTATTGATGGACTGTGTATTCCATGTTCAAGGAAGGAAAACAATGAAAACAAACGATTATATGTTTCCCGCGCACTTAAGAAATGGACGAGAATTAAAAAGAAAAGATGTATTATGTTTTACATTTGAAGTGTTGCTTGGTTAACCTGTCACGAGTAGTTTTGGAACATCTGAAACCCAGACTCTTCGGAGGAAATGGGGGGATTTGGGGTGGGAGTGGGTCTCTAGATGTGGGTGAATTTTTAATCTCAGCTATAGGAGTGTACATCATTGAGTCTGCATACGAGACACTAGCTCTCCCCGACATCTTGAAGTGTGATATATTTGCTTGATTTTCTCGAAATTTTCACCCCTCGATATTTTAGGAGTGTCTTAGCGCAAAGGGGGTGGCACCGAAAGATATGAGTGTTGATAATTCATGGGAGCTTCGTCACCCAAAATTTCACTATGATCCGTTTTAAAACATAGAAGTTATCTAGCGATGAATTTACTATGGCTCTAACTTTTACGTGCAGTGTGTTTCGTATGAAGTATAGATAAAGTATTGCAATCACGGAGAAAATCGATCGCGAAATTTTGACGAAAATATTCCCTAATACCGAAAGAGTGATTTTTAGCATGACGTCCGACTTCCCGTTTGTCTGTCCGACTGTGCGCACCGATTCTGGCTGAACGGATGGGTCAATTTCATTCATATGTTGTATTTGGCGTACTACCTCCTTATTGTCGATGCACATGCTCTCAATGCTTTAAATAAAATTGATAGAACTGAAAACCTATTCGAGATACGAAACTGCATGAACGCGTGATTATAGTTAAATTACATTTACGTAACACGTATTATTTTGTTTATAAGACTAAGATAACGCGAAATGTGTTGAAGTAATATTTAATAAATTTGCCATACTTAATGTCTCAAATAAAAAATTATTCTGGTCGTCTAGCTGCTCAGAGCCCAAATAAGAGTAACTTTTAAATTTTTACACTCTTTCATATTCAGAGAAAGGAATATTAAAAAAATTCTAATCGTAAAAAAAATTAAATCGCGAAAACGGAATTATTTCGTTGGCGCGTGTTTTGAAAGTAGCAAATAGCATTTTTTTAATAATACGGTTTTTAAAAACTGTTATTTCTTTTAATTCTTGTTGTAGAAGGGTTACAGTCATTTCCGATTAAGTTGGCGCAACTCCATATCTATGCCAAACACCTCTTCATCCTAAGAAGTGTTTAGGGATACCGAACTTGTACTGAAACGGAATCATGTCACTATTCATTTAAAAGACCCTGAAAACTATGGAATAAACACAAATACTTTACATGACATTCGATTATGTATGTTTACATGACAATCACTCCACCCAAACAGGTTCTCTGAATATTTACCCCCTGCCCCTATCAATGGAGGCTAACTCTGATATAACATCGTAAGTATCAATATTCGTCTCAGCAACCCTGAAGTTGTAGATTCGTCATCCATATCGGTTGTTTTAAACTATTCTTTCGTGTTACTCCCCGTCCCACTTCACACCCCGGAGTGTTTCCCTCAAGTCGTCTAAACTTAGTCTATAAATGATAGAAAATAAAATCGATAATTTCGATAATTTTCCGCGTCACGCTCTTCCCAACCTCGTGTGGTGTATCTTATGTGGTTTGAATTGTTAGATAACGTCATTGGGAGTACGGTTATTCATCTCAGAAAATCCGAAAACCATGGATTCAACCCTAATACAGGTCGTTTTACGTTATTTTTATATCTCTCCATTCCCACCCCCTGCTCTGAGGGTACCAGACCGCCATGTGGTCTGAACTTGAACTTAACGTCATTGGTAGTATAATTATACACCTCAGCAACCCTGAAAACTATGAATCCGATGCAAATTGGTCCCTTAAAAAAAATTTTCGTGTCATCTTTCCATACATCATTTAGGGAGGAAAGGGTTGTCTGATTCTCCTTCGGGGTTGAATTTAGACAAATAATATCATGGGTGACACCATTCATCTCACCGACGTCGAAAATATCGAATTTGTCTCAGGTATGTCATTTTCAATAATTGTTTATGATACCTCTTCCCTAAAAGTGCAGAATTATATGGAACTGATCGTGGATTTAAGGTCTCGAAATCAATGATCGCAACACTAATATCGGTAATTGTCGATTATTTTTACTTTTCTTTCCCTTCTTACCCTCTCCCTGAGGGTGCTAAGAATGTCTTGCTCCCACATTGCTTGTTATACAAAGCTTGGTGGAAATTCTGTGTAAAAGTTTGTTTGAAATTGCTCCACGTGTTCCATAGTCATGGTGGGATCACAAAAAATTTCCCACCCCCATACGGGTAGATTTTCGTAAAATCCTTCTTCGTGGGTGCCTACATTTTATAAGGACCACCTGACAAATTTTAAGAAGGTTTTGTAAGTTTGTAGGCTTTATAGTTCCTGAGGTTTCGTGATTGGTCTGTGAGAGGTATTTTGTTTATACACACACATATAGATAGATAAATAGATAGATTAACATTCTCCTAAAAATTTTATAAACGTAGATTTAAACTCAATGAATATAATTAAAAGACTTTTCTTAACAACCTGAGGCGGCGAGTTGACGATTTCAAGCAAAATATATTAATGAGAATTTTAAACTAATGGTGCAAATCCAATGCACTTACTTTTTCATTCTCTTTTACAAGCCTTCACTATAGAACTCAAAACTAAGTTTATAAAGAAAAGTTGCAGTAAAAAAATTTTACAAACATCTAATTGTATGCGTTTAAATTTAAAAAAATTGATTAAAGAAATGATGTTATTGGATGGAAGTAAAATGATACACTCGCAAAAGTGTTACAGAAAATAATAGTTATCAGAGTAAACGCGATTCAAATTGTTTACGAGTTCAAAACATACTTTTCGTCGAAAACACATGTACTTGGTTAATTTAAAAAGTACTTACGAATTTCCATCAGTACGAAGTATGTTATTAATACTCCCTTCATTCACCATCTTGCAGTGGTATCAATTTTTATCATCATATCATTATGTGGGAAAAGGTAAACAACTTACCCTCAGAAAGATAATACATTATATAAAAAAAAATACAACTCTTAGCAAATATGGTACTTAAGGTTTCGTGGAGAAAATACCTCATATAGGATCCAATTTTTTTATTTTTTTATATTTTCTGTGTGACTCAGTATTGTTTTGTGAAGTAATACCCTTGACTTTATTTTTATGAATAAATATTTCATTCGACTGGATGCCACATCCTTTGTCACATGGACAGCACACCAAGGAAAATTCGTACAATTTGGTCAAAACGATTTTTACAATACTTGCGTCCGCGACTGAGGTCCTTAAGACATGACACGTCATTGGCAATAGGGTGGTACGAGCGACTTGTGTTTGCACTAGTGTGTTCCCAGGGGAATACACTATATGTATGTGAACAGTCATACAAGTCACACAAATAAAGCTGTTTTCTGTATGGTCGGCGTTATTTAACCGAGTGCAGTAATTGTCATGCCTACCTTAGGATTTTCGGTTTCTGAGTTTATTTAGCTGATAACGCAGCAAGAAAATCAATGGGTATGACTAAGGCTCTATACAGGGGAGTAAGCGCAAGCGCCATTTTGTTGCAAACTTGACAGATGTTGACATTTCAGCCCGTAGAAATACACGAGAAAACTTTGTTTACTTTTTACAGCCCGATTATTTACAACTTAAAATTGCGACTTGTATTGGACGTAAAAGATTTATTCAAACGTAGAAGAAATGCAATATAGTGATTTTTGTGGAGAAATACGCGTTCCAAACAGTCGTTAGTGAGCTGTGGTTATGTTATAGCATTGTTTTAAATCTGTGAACTAAATTAATTTTAATGCCACAAATATATTATAATTGAGCGTATTTGTGCAAGAATGTTGGCTTTGGCAGAAAAAATGCTATTATAAGTAAAAGATAGCAAACATAACTGAACTAGCAAAGTCTCATGTATTTCCGATTGGTAATTAAAAAAATTAAAACCATATGTATAGCTAGTTTTCATTATTTTGATAACTGGAATACTTAATAGTTATTAAGCGACGATATTATATTACAGAGATGTAAATATAATCTCAAATGTAGCATATTAGAATGAATGTAGCATATTAGAAGCAAATTAGAATTAAACCCCGAAATTAACCTGGCAAACATATCCCTAAAACATCACCTGGCAGACACAAAAATCACATTTTTTGATTTGCAACCACACCTGTCTGCCGAGGACTTTACCCAGCACGGTTTACACCTGAGACCGTCTGGGAAACAGCACTTCGGTTCTCTTCTAGCTTCACATCTGACCTCACATCATCCACCTGCCCCACTACCCACTCCTACACCTCCTCCTGCACCTACCTCATCCCCTCCTTCTGCTCCTACCTCATCACCATCTCCTTTTCCTATCTCGACACCCATTTCTTCTCCTTTCCCCGTTCTTTTACCTACTGCTTCCTCATCTCGCACGTCCTCATCTATTCCTCCTGGCGCCTCCATACACAGTTACAACTTGCGCTCAGGAGTACGATGTGGTACTCGAAGGTGACAATCGCGTTCGGGTGCAGTATGCGGGCTTGATCCGGAACTAGAAGCTGTACAAAATTCAAATTCCTCTCCTCAATCTAACGCCGATACCATTTCTCGTGAATCACAAACACTTTGCGAATTATATTTCATCATAATGTCCAATCCCTTTCAAACAAATTGACAGACATTGAAATTCTGGTACACGAAAGTCGATTCGATTTGCTATGCCTCACAGAGCATTGGCTTTCAACTAACAACATCAACGATACTGCTATTTCTAATTATTATTTAGCAAGTTCTTACTGTCGGCAAAATTTTAAAGGCAAAAATCCCCACGGAGGTACGTGTATCTACGTTCGTAATGATATTTTATCTTCTCCACTGACAGGCTACGAGAACTTCTGCGTAGATAGTGTGTTCGAAATTTCTGCAGTTGAACTGACCGACACCGGTATTGTTGTTTTGTGTATTTATAGACCTCCTCAATCAGATCTTGACCATATTTTTTCGGAACTTCGAAATTGTTTCAAACATATCACACATAAATCTACTAAATCTATCGTTATATGTGGCGATTTCAACATCGATTTTCTGAGTACATCCGACTCTGCACATTCACCAGTTAATCGATTCAAGAATCTTATCGACTCCTTCAACCTTATTACTACGATAAACGACCCCACTCGCCTCTCCGGCTCATCTCAAACATTGCTAGATCAAATTATAGTAAATAATGGAATCTAGTATCTCTCTGAAGTGTTTATCGCAGGGTACAGTGATCACCTTGCTCAAGTATTAACTATTAATAATAAACTAAAACCACTTAAAATCCTTTACAAATTTACAAGAGAGTTTAATGACATAAATAAATCCATATTCGTAAATTATTTGCGTGAAGAAACATGGAAAGATGTTTACAATTGCCAAAACACCGACGACAAATTCAATGTATTTATCTCAACATTCCTAAAACATTACAACTCTAGTTTTCCCATAAAACGCAAGTTAATTAACACAAAAAAATACAATAGATGGATCACCCTAGGGATAAGAATTTCTTCAAAAAACAAACGCCGTTTATATTATCTTTCAAAACGCTATAACCAACCACCCGAATTCCATAATTATTTTCGTAAATATAAGACTATTCTCCGAAAAGTAGTCTATGCAGCTAAAGTTATGGAAAACGACAGGCATATACTAAAATCGAACAACAGGATGAAAACCATATGGAATATTGATAAAAATTACACGTCAACTTCTGAAAATCAAGAAGAAAATATTTCTCTACTAAACGATGGCAAAATCGCATCAAATCCTCACGACATCGCAAATTTGTTTAATTCTTATTTCTCAGATGTAGGTAAAATAGGGAACTCAATATATCCAAATCAATGTCCTCAAATTACATCCAGTCACATACCCAATTCTATGTTCACTTCTGAAACTAACGCCAGTGAAGTCATGAGAATCATCAGCTCATTAAAAAACAAATTTTCAACAGGCGTAGATGATATACCCGAGTTTATTGACAAATTTTCGTCCCATGCTATATTAAATCCACTCATAAATATTTTTAATAGTTCTTTATCGGAAGGGGTGTTTCCTAAAATATTTAAGAGAGCTAAAGTGAAACCTTTACACAAGAAAGGAAACAAACTTAATATTGGAAATTACCGACCAATATCTCTACTACCCACTTTCTCAAAAATCCTAGAAAAATTGTTCTATAAGCGTCTTCTAGATTTTTTATCAAAATATAACATTCTCTCTGACGATCAACACGGTTTTAGGAAATCCTTTTCCACTACAAGCGCCATATTTTCCTTCTTAAACGATGTTACCACATCTCTAGACCGTGGAGAAAATCCTCAGGGTGCTTTTCTGGGCTTACCCAAAGCATTCGATGTCATCGATCACGAAATTCTCCTTTCCAATTTGCATTCTTTAGGCATTCGTGTACTTCAATGACTAACTTCCACATCAATGACTAACTTCTTATTTAAAAGACAGATATCAACAGGTAGAAATATCCTATACTAAAAATAAAATACTTGAGCGTTGTCTTTCAGAAACAAAGCCACTTACTTGCGGAGTACCCCAAGGATCAATTCTCGGCCCTATACTCTTTTTATTGTATGTGAACGACATGTCATCATCCACATCAGATTGCAAAATGGTTCTTTTTGCTGATGACACTAATTTACTATGTAAACACGCCAATGCTCAAAAAGTTTTGTCTAACCTTTCGACTTGGTTCCATGCAAATCGTCTCATTGTAAACACTGACAAAACAGTGCCTATGTCATTTCACAATAGTAATACAAAATCTTTACCCCAGGTTTCTCTTACTTTAAACGGAACACAATTAAAAACTGTTACGAATACAAAATTCTTAGGTCTCC
>NNCF01126103.1:911923-936138 GCA_002313205.1 Laupala kohalensis
GCAGCTAACTTTTTATCTTATCTAGGAACTTTTGCTGAAATTTTTGAATCCGCCTGTGCCTTAGGGCCCTTGATCGGAATTGATGGGATGGTCCCTTGCTTGCTTCCGGAGAGTAAATTAGTTTATTGTCCTCCACGTAGTCATACGCAGTTTGTACGGTTTTTTGACAATAAATTTATTATTATTATTAATGTTTTCACGCAGTCTCCATACACTGAACTCTTAAACTCTGCAACAAAATGGGGCTTGCGCTCACCTATATCTACAGAGCTCTAGTACGACCTTAGTCGGAGAAGTTTCACTAAAGCGTCCGTTCCGGCCTTGCGACGTGCAATCAGTGAAAGGTCCCTTGTGCGACAGTGCGTATCCTGGGGTCATGCACATTCCCTTGCAGTGGAGCTCCTACTATTCATTCAATAAATGTAGCGGATTTTCCGTTGAATTCGGAAGATGTAAGCAATGTCTTTCTCCTGGCACAGTGACTCGATGTGACCTCCACGACTTTTAACAAATACGCCTATATTAAACAGAAAATCATTTAGTGGTCTGCGAGATATGAAATAATGGGTTTAGATGTCCGTGAAGGTCGAATGGTTGCCAACAACTGCTCTATGGGAATGGTTATGTGTAAGAATCGAAATTTTTGAATGGAATGTGTTGTCTACACCGATCGCCTTAAAATGAATTATGTTTAGAAATTATTCCATCGATTAATTTACAGAGATTAATCGTTCATTTCAATTAGTCGATTGCCAATGAATCTACGTATTGTCAATAATTGCCCAACCCTACTAATCAGTTTCTTTTTGTATTCTGTTTAATGTCATTATACTTAGAACACGGCGTTGCATTTAAGAAGAAAAAATAACAATGGACAAAACATGTTTTATTCGTTCGTACTGGTATTGTGAAAACAATGGTACTCTAGACGATTACGTTCGTTTTATGGTTAGTATTCCACTTCGTTGTCGCGAGTTTTACGCGAGTTACGTAAGGTACGCTTTTTGTATTTAATGTTCTCGCATCGTTACATTAATAGATCCCTCATGAGTTTTCAATGCGTGTATGATCTACAAAGTATATAATTAGTAATGTTATTTTATTTTTGTTTCAATAGCGTATATTCTAAGAATTAGTGAATGTTTTGAGATTCTTTATCGCGGAGTTGCACAGATTTATCTTCTGGATTTTGTAGCACAATGAATTAAGTTTTAATTGTCCTTTAGTTTCAACTTTGTGTTTGGTTTTTTGTTTCTATTAGGAGAAATAAAAAAGGACAAATTTCTTTTAATTTCCAGTTCTTTAATGTGTGATTTTTTATATTTCTCATTTGGTATGGTGAAGAGAAACGACAACAATGGTAGAAATTTCCGGAATATGGATTTTTTATTTATATCCCTATTAAATGTTCTTTCAAAATGTCATAAAATATCTGCATGAACAAAACAAAAAAGTGATTCTCACTAAGCAGGGTTTGAGAATCTCATTCCTTGACAGTCTAAGGGTTTAAATAATATTCAATTTTAATGTCCATTGTGCTAAATCTTATACTATTCATAACTGTTATGATGTCCTGCTGACATTGTTAATGCTAAATATGAAACCGAGTGAAGCTTGCTTACAACTAGTAGATATGGGGAAAAGTAGTATCTGCTACATTATATGGGTCAATAAATAGTCTTTCTGAACAAAAATTAGTTTGTACTACATTATTACATTCTACTGAGAATGCTTCAATATGTAAAACAAAAGAAAAATTATTTGCTTGGTTTTGAAAGCAAGGAAAAGAAAATCTGAACTCTGTTTTTTAAATATTTTGTTACTGGAGTAAAATTCGCAATAAATAGATGATAAAGAAGAAAATGTGTAATCACTCATTATTCTATCACTCTACATAGTTTGCATTTACCTTTATTCGTTATATTATGTTACATCAACACACCTTGTTTGATCACTGCTCTTCAGTAGTAAAACAACTAACTTTACGCGTTGTGTGATCTGGCGGACTGCAAACAAAGAAGAAAAAAGAATGTGGACAGGTATTAGTACATGACGCTATTGGAACTCCCACACATTCTTACATCGTGGTTCTAACAAAGTAGGAATTGATACATTCTGTATTGCTATACTTTTCAATACGACCATGCTTTCCGTATCACAACAAACGAAGTTTGTTATATTATATTATTTGCGATTTTTACATAAATTTCCTTTTTACAGGCTTTGTCATCTCACCTTATTTTCATATCATTAATATTAATGGGATTTTCGAGCTTTTAAATGTATCGACATCTTAATTTATTCGTCTTTTTCTGTACACTTCCTCGAATTGGGCTTCTTTGTTGGGCGAGCTTTTACTTTGAATTCTTCTAATTATATACCAGTAAATAACAGAAAACAATACGAGAAAAAATCAACTATGTGAAAAATTGTTTTTCTTCTTCATCGCATAAGTTAACACCCTTGTAAGTCAGTTGTTCCTTTGGATTAGAAAGATGTGAAGAAATGACAAAATCAAACGTAATTGACTAAAAAGCATCCCGTCAGCCTTCTGGTCAAAAATTCTACAGGAAGCCTTTTCCTCACAGGATCATGAAAGGTTTGTGAAACATAAATATCATTTATTGCCTTCCCCTAGTGTGATTTGACGTAGTGACAGCTGTCTTTTATGCAGAAACGTGATCAGGAACACGAATTTATTTGAACGAGAAAGCAGTCATGGTCTATGGAATTTGCAAACGTGTAGTGAGAGAGAGTAAATGAAGTTTTCGAGAACATTGGTTAAGGGAGTCTTTAAACACTTTTTAACTGTTCCCAAGAAGTACGTTTAAGAATCTTCTAATTGCTCTCTACACATTTCATAAAAATACTGGTGACAAAAGTTTCAAATTATTTGTCAATTAACCACAATGTTCACGAAATTAGTGTTCCACTCAGCGGTTACGGAGATATTTTTATCAGGATTTTTGCGTCAGTTCAAAATCTGTATATGCCATGTTTTCATTAGCTTGTCCACCCATAAAAGTGGCACATTATTGAGAATGAGCTCTGCACTCTCCTATAGTCAGAGCTGTACCACCGAGCCACTCGAATGACGAGACCTTATCAGTTAATTGCGACAGAGACTTACGTGAAAGAGAGTTGCTCAAACAACATGAGCAAAAATGAGAAATAACATAAACAATAAGAGAAAAAAATCAACCATAAGATTGAACTTAACATTTTCCAGGTTTGCACTCTCATTAAACTATGAATAAAAGGATCCATCAGAATAAGATGGTAATCAGTCCTTTTACAACGATTTTCATGAGAAATGACTAATTTGATGAGTTAATTGAAAGTAACAGTACTGGAGTAAATTTTCACTTAAAAATTCACCCCTCCTCAGTCCACCGAGAGAAATTTTTTTTTCTCACAATCGTGTTTTTTAGAACATGATTTCCAGTGCAGCTAGGTATCTTTGCGTTTAAGTGGCAGCCCGTAAGAGTGAACTTGCACTGTTGTGTACAGCTGAAATATTAATTTTATATATCTACAATGATGAAAATTCAAAAAAGAATATTTTTTCGGAAGTTACTGTGTACTAGTGTGTAGCAATCTTAATGACCTACTCACATAAATACTACGTAAAATTGACAAAAATTCCAAGCAATGATAAAAATGTTTTTTTAAAAACTTTTGTACGTTGTTCCACCGGAAGTATTCTAAGATGTATATCGTTTGAAATTGCATCAGCATTATTTCAAAATAAAGGGTAAAACGTTTCTCACCTATTTCCAATATATCCCATTTATATTCTGCTACCGGTATTTTTAACCCAAAGTAAAGCAATAGATATTATTATTATATGAAAAATTGTAATTAAAAATTGTGATTTGAACACGCTGCAAAAAAATCGAATTTTCCTCGAAAAATTCTTACAATTTTGTCCAGGGGTGAGAAATTGATGTTCTTCCAATTGCATGCCCTACTGTATGCTATTAAGGAGTTTTAGTACCTACCTCCATCGTCAGATCAGCCCAAGCATAATCATCTATAGTCATACAAACCACCTGTGAAATTTCAACTCCATCGTAAACTTGGAAGAGGCCGAAAAATCAATTAGAGTAGAACCCCTCTTAACCGGTCTGGTCGGAACCGAGACCCAGGCTGGTTACCTGTATGGTCGGTTAATGCAAGGTTCCGGTGAAAAATCTACTTTCGTTAAAAAGTAATCTATAATTCTGTCTGGTTATCATGAATAAAGAAGCAAATGAGACATCATTGCAACTTATTTTGTACATACATACATGTAGATACATACGTAAACGAACACGAAAAAATTAAACATTACGGACATATATAAACTTTGAAAACTTGATGTATGTATCTAAAGAAAAAAAAAACTGTTCCACGGGACACGCAGGTTAATCCGTGGATTGGTACTTGTATGCCTTCAAAAGTTTCCGAAATAAAATATATTTAAAAAAAATTAAAATGCCGATTTTAAGACATTAAAAATATAATTTAAAAAATTGTTTTATGTTTTAACATGTTGTACATCGCATGGAAGCGTATAAAAATCGAAAGACAACGGCACAACTTTCAACACTCGTTTTCATGTTTGAATTTTCTGGGTCTCTTATTCCACAAATCACTCTGTCCTTGATGAGACTGTCCTTTCATTCTCCGAATTCACACGAACCACTCTTTCTTTAAATCTGTGATGGTTGTGAGGTCTCGTTTGGTTATATTTCTATACTTATACATATATCTCTAAACCTGAGTTTCATTCCTTTCATCCCTTTATCTCTTTTTTCATTTTGTGGTATTTCAGAAAGAATATTACAACATCTACATAGGTGAAGTGAAAGGGTGTTAACGGACTGCTGACTTCAAGACCAACGTGTTGGGAACAGTTTCTTGGTGTGCGGAGACGTGAAACGTTCCCACCATTTTACATCTTGACAGATGGAAGGGTATAATTTTGTTTCACTGCACCATAAAATAATTTAACTCCTGGGGTTCAACATTATCCATTGTGAATCATAAGACTGAAGTTACACGAAGCATGCATTATATGTGTTTTATGCAGTACTTTGTTTTTGTCGAATTCTAGCTCTGTGGTTATGCCCTAACGTCGGTACAATCCTCGTAACTTTGACTTTTACACATTTCTACAATGTGAATTCCGTTGTTTCTCATGTAATTAAATTTTCCTATTCTTTGGCTAGGTGGTCACAACCAATTTTCTGTTGCATAAGAGCCTGACGACTACTGTCGTGCGTTCGGTAGGCAATGCGAGAGCGGGGAGCGAGTAAGCACGCATCCAACTAGCCGTTCACCGATTTGTGGAAATAAAAATAGATTTCAACGAATCTGATGTAGTATGTGCTTTAGTCTTACATCAGAAAACATAAGGATGCGCTGGTTTTATCCTCTGTATAGTGTGAGATTGGTGAAAAGACAGTTTTACCTTTTATACTTTGATTAAAGGGAACTTCCAGAAAAAATAAATACTTAAGGATGTGTGTAAACAGTTCCGATAATGTATTTCTTTTCGGATAGTTAAAAAAAACGACCATAAACCATTAAGTTGAACAACTGAAATTTTCCATTGTGTTACGTTTACGTTGGTACTGTAAGTGTACCAAACATTATGAAAATGTGAGAGGTCAAGTTGCAAATTAATTATTTCTTGATTGATTTGGTATAGAATCACCCTCTGGCAAAACTGAAATGTACACTTCTTCTCATGTTTTTCTTTTTCAAATAAATGTCCGGATCTTTAAAAGTACTCCTTAAAAGATTTTAGATAATTGTTCATTTCGTCTTTAAAACTTTGAACATTTTCTTCTCTCGTGCTCATTGCATGCAAAAAAAAATAACAAAACGCCTCCGTTACTTTATTCATTGCTTCAAGAAGCAACCTTCGTTCAAGTTCCAGCTTCGTCGACTGAACGGCTGCAGTTGGATGTGTTCCTGTGTTCCTGTGTTCCCACCGGCTAAAGATCGAGCACCAGTCGGCGAGAAGATCTGCCCAGCCACAACTTCTCCAACTCTGAGAATATATGCCGACTAGTGACCTAATGTGCGCAACCACAGTCAAAGCAATGCTTCGCATTTCCTTAATCCACCAGTGGGACTCAAAATCACTTGTGTGCGTTGGTTTGTTGATATTAATGTTTATATTCTGTCCGAAGACATTTCAGTATTTTGTGAAATTACTTGTGAGATTTCAGGTATCACTTTGAATTCCACGAGAGGGAATTTTCATATCTCTTGCCATTTTGCCGTGGAATATCCGTGGACAGTCCGTACGTACAAAGGGGACGCACGGCAAACTGAAAACCTTAACATATTTAAGGTACAAGATATAAGATACAAAAACAAGACAAATATCACAAATCAGTCTTTATTAACAATAAATAAAGAATGATTTGTGGTATTTGTCTTGTTTTTGTATCTTATATATTTTCTGGAATTGAATTATAATTATGATTCTTTCGAATAGAATCATAATTTTCCTTTAATAATTAAACAATTAATAATAAAAAATAAAATTAAAAAAGCGTGATTGTATCCACTTTGCCCGGACCCCAGTGTAAAGAGGATGCTAACCTCTTAATGTCAGGAAGCATAAAAAAATCATTAATTTGAAGAAAATTTAACTTTGTATTCTACTTTTTCAACCTTTTTCATAGACAATTTTTATTTACGATTTCTAACAACATTTCGACTTCTGTTCAAGCCCTCATCAGGCTAACAGACATTCACAATTTTAATACATAGTTACATGACTAAAAATAAATAACTGTTCGTAATAAACATTAACAAAAAATCGTAATAAGCATTCATAAACTTTAGATAATGTCTCGATATCCGTTTGTAAAATTAAATTATACAATTTGGAGTAGTGTTTTTATCTCTTATAAGTGTCTCTCTCTCTTTTTTTTTTCTTCAAATTTGCTTCTTTATACATACTCTCAATATCCTCTCATTACATTTTATGGTCTTTCTTTATACAATGATCGACTATTACACTAATTTTGTCATTCTTGTTAACGTTCCTCCTAAGCTCATTTATTCTAATCTTAAGACATCGTTTAGTCTAATCGATGTAACTCGCTCGGCAATTTTCATAATTTATTTTATAAACCACATTATTTTCATTTAATTTTCCCCCTTTGTCTTTTTTTTATAATTCCACCTTACATTTTTAAAATTTTTGTCACTTTCTATGTTTTGTTTTCGAAATAATTTACAAAACTTACCTGAAACGTATTGATTGTACGGAAATACAGTATAAACTTTTTCATCACTTTCTTCTGGTACTCCAGTATTCTTGTTTACATCATAAATCATTTTATTTATTTTCTTATTAACAAATTCAAAAGGATAGTTGTTGTCCAGAAGTATTTCTTTAACAATTCTAATATTTCCCTCTCTGTATTTCTCGTCAGACAATTTATTAGCCTTATCTGTAAGATTAGATACCTTTTTTTGTGCAATAGAATTTACTGACAAATTATTTAGAATCCTTCCCGAATATGCTCCCTTCTAAACCATTTAAAATTAACACTGATTAGAGAAAATAATAGGATATCAAATAATCGGTTCACAGAGGAAACATATTCGGGAAGGGTTCACCGCTTCTAAGACGCATGCCCACGCCCAAGTGTTGGCTGCGCACTGATCGATGATGGCCGAATGTTGATATGCATACGCGGTGAATGGCGAACGAATAATTTGGGAATGGAAGGGAATATTCACTTTACCCGGGGTGTTCATTTTGCACGACCTTCCCCTACATCCGCGACTGCTGTATGTTCTAACCGGTTGATAGTTTTCATATTTAACTTGCTTATTACCTTGTGTCGCCCGGTTATTTATTTATCCTCACATTATATGAGACAGGAAAATGAATCAAACGTACTGTACATGTAATGTAAAATAAAAGAAATTTTGCTTAGAGTTTTTTAAAGAAAAACAGAATCGAAAATCTTGAGCGAAATCTTTTACATGTACATTGTTGTATAATTAATTTATCTAAACTTAATTCAAAACATTTTTTTTTGGTTTCAAGTACAAGAATAAATTAATTAATAAATAAACTAGAAAAAACGAAGTTGTTTGTGCAATTTGTATGACGATCTTACACTCACACCGCGGTATTTGGTCGACTATCTCTGCAGTATGTTGATCGTGATCGAGAACGTACGTTTCACTGAAAATTAAAATCTATTTAAGTTTTACGGATCAGTCGTAGAGTGAGTGTTATCCGTGTAGTGACGTCTATTTCACCCACTCCCTTTCCAATTAGGATAGTCGCTTCTGTTACATTGCCCACCATCTTTTTTACAGAACAGCCTAGTGCGCTTGCAAGGTTCTACAGAGTTATATTCATCTCCACAAATTTCTTGAAGGTGATTTTATTTCTGTAAATTTCTAGATATTCCTATCGACCTCGAAGTGTATTCACTTTCACAATATTCTTGAAGGATTTACGTTCTAAACTTGTTTTCATTTCTAAAAATTTGCGGTAGATTTTACATAGATTATTTTGCTCTATTCGACTAAAGTTGGGTTTAAATGTCAAGAGAACAATCATCTATCAGTCTAGCGACCCCAAAACCATGGATTCGACACTTGTAGGTCAATTTTTATTTCGTCCCTTTTGCATTCCCTCATGCCAAAGCGGGTTGAGAGGAATGATACAAAAACAACCATTTTCATGTATTCTATATTGATGTTGACGACAGCAGTTTAATCATCTCCGTATAAAATAAAAGAACTGAGATTGCTTGAAAATAGTTGTTTGGTATAATTTTTCTTAAAATTTAGAGCAGAATCCAAAATTATACTAATTTTTTGTCATTTACTTGCACGATTAAAAAATAGTTTGTACTAATAATTATCAAGTAGGTGAATCATTCCGGTCGCGAAGGGTAAGGACGTAAGTGTGAGCGAAAGGTGATGTGTAAAGGCGCGTTTACACTATGAAGCAAAGTGTTAAGTGTTATATAACATTTGCTAAATAAATAAAATTTTATATAGCACTTTGTTACATGTAGCAAATTTTATGTAGCACTTTTCTACATAAAGCAAATTTTAGATAATTCGAGGTAGCTCACATTATGTCGTTGAAAGATAATTCCTGGCAGCAGCCAGATTTTTTGATAACTATATCCCAAAAATTTTATTTCGGTACATGTTTTTACTACACTATGAAAAATAACTGCTCTGTATGACTCGCGTTGCTTACACTTACTTATAGAGTTTTTTTTTAAATTTATTTTAAACCAATAAAATCAGTTTACTTTTTTACTTTTAAATTTGAGAAGTAATGGGACATTTTCTAATTACTGTCGTTTTCCGCTTCCCCATTCTTGACATGGAAAATCGAACTGAACAAATCAATGTTCCGAGCTTTTCTAAAGACACGTGAAGTACCGTATCTTTAATCAGATTATTTATACAAATAATAAATGTTTAAATCGAATTGAATAAATAAAAAAAATTGATTTGTAAGCTAGCATGTCTGATTAAGGAGAGGCTAGAACGGAGCCCTGCTTTGCTGACACTGTTTTTTAACAATGTTTTGCTTTGTCCTTTATTTAACTCCCATTTACTTAAACGTAAGATTGCGTTCATGAAATGTTTTTTCGTACAATATTCACACTATGCGACCTATCTGAATAAAATAAAAATCTGAAGTGTAATCCACTTAAATATTATATACCTCAATCAGTGGCGATTCTAAACCGTAATCAAGGAGGGGGGTTAATTTTATAAATATTATAATAAATATTATAGCGATTATCTAGTTTAAGATAATTCATCGAATAGATAATTAACATTTCATTAAATAGTTACCAAATTTATTAGTAGATTGAAATGGTAAATCCAAATTAAAGGATAAGGATACATTTTATGAATTTCAATATTATTTTTTGAAAGTTCAGGTCCAAATGGTGGGGGGGGGGGGGGTTATANAACAATTCTGTAAAGTTTGTGATTGTTTCAATGAATAATGTAGAATGTAGCCTCCTTAGGCCCCCCATAGATCCGCCATTGACCTCAATAATAGGTTAAAACATTTTCCCAAATATTGTTACATTGGTATAAAAACATTGGTATAGCTAACATTGTATTGAAGACATTTCATTAACTTTTTTAAATACGTTATCTAAAAATTGCACGTTTTAGTTGTCGGACTGTTCGTGAAATCGGAATGAGCTGCCTAGAAAGTGTTATATTCCTCAAGTACTAAAATCCACTTCTTAAATTTGTTTTCGATCATTTGCTTCATACGTAAGCATTATGAAAATGATTACTTAAAAAATTTTCTTTCAGTGTCCATTTTCTCAGGCATTTGATTTAAACTTTTGATGCAACTATGCATCCCCCTGGAGACCTACCCTGCTGGTTTATAAATTTTTGTATTGATAGTTACCTGTATAACTCGCAAGAAGTTAAATATGCAAATGTAAAGATATACTCCAAGCTATACGGAACATACGATGTGACGTTTTCGAGGAAATCGAGTTCAATTATTTTGAGATCTACTCTTTGATATTGTAACACGGTAAATTAAACGATCAATAAACAAATTTAATGAGAAATTAAATTTGTTACAAACAATTAAATTTGTTATAAATACTTAAGATTGATAATCCAATTAAAAATGGTATACTAATCAAATTTTCAACACTTATGTTCATTGTTTATAGATATTTTAAACGTTTATAACAAAATTAAATGTTATAACAGTTAAATTTATTTATACAAAACTATAAACACACATGAAAATTGATGTAAACTATTAACATTATAAACAATTTAATCATAAATTATTATAATTGTTATAATTATATATTAATAAACTGTAAACATTATTATGAACTATTATAATTGTTGATAACGATTGTTAAGAACAATTGTAATGTTAAAAACAATTATAATGTTAAAATTAAAACAATTAAAATTATCAAAAATGATGTAAATTATTATAAATTATTTAATTTGTTATAAACTATTAAGATATAAACAATACAGAATATTGCAAAAAAATAAATTTTAAACAATTATTTTATAAACATGAAATTAAATCAATTGTCGATGTTGATGTGATGATCTCAGTTCAGGTATTTGTATAATTTAAAAAAATGTGTCTTTTAAAATTTGTACTCTGCGATAGTGTATACGCCCAATATGGCTGACTTATGATTTACCGATACTTTTTCCTCTGTAGTCTGATCTGCAAGGCACGACAGCAGGGACGACAGCGAAACGTGCTACATAAATCCCTTTGATCTTTTCCGACACCAAGCGGAAACATGTAACATTACTATTTAGCAAAACTTTTAGCTACATTTTGCTTTATGTAGCATTTTTCTGCAAATAGCAGTTTCTTTTAAGGAAATGTTACATAAAGCAAATGTTACACGCAGCAAAATGCTACATGTAGCAAACCCATGAAATTGTGTGGCAAAATGTTATATAACATTTGCTATATAGCAGATTGCTACATAGTGTAAACGCATTTGTATTACTATGTAGCAAATATTTTTGCTTCAAGTAACATTTTGCTATATGTAGCATTTTGCTTCTTTTTCTGTCTCCTACCTCGAGAAACCCATTAAGTTGCAAAGCAGAAAAGGGAAGCGAATTTTCATTCAAGCTCGCAGACGTATTTGCCCCTCAACCAAACAGTTAGCCCCCCCCCCTCTTCATTACAGTCTAGATTCACCACTGACTGCACGTGAGTCTGAAATGTTACAACCTTGCATCAGAATCGTATATACAACGAATCTCTAATTAGCAATGAAATTGACGTAGCATGCCTTTTAGAAAGTGGTATAATTACAGACGAAAAAGTTTAATACCCTGTCAGTGTCTGAGGAAAGTTTGGAAAAAAATTGACTCAGGCGCCTGTTGGCGTATCAAATCAAATAAAAATATGAGACATAGGGCAATTCTATTTCTCGTATAGAGAAAACATTTCAACAAACTATTTGTTTTTCAAACAATTCAGTCTTTCTATTATTGATGAAGGCAAACTTCCGAAGAAAATCCTCTTATCCGTTGATAGTGTCTTTCCTCTTTCCGCATAACCGTAATGTATTTCTGCCAGGTGACCTGAATACAGAAACATTCTTCACGAGATAGGACAGGCATAAATGCTGCTGAATCTTACGCCATAAATTTGCTTTGCTACGTAACCAGGGCAGCACTTAGCATTAGGCACACTGAGCATCTACCGAGGACACAAATTTTGAGTGGTGCAAAATTTTAAGACAGGGGAAAAAGTTTTACAGTTCTTCTTTTGAATTTGTAACAAATTTGTATATTAACATTAAAGGCTCTATTTTTACTAGCGGGAAAATTTATCAATAAATATTATGAAAACATATTTTCGAAAAAGATAAGCCTGGTGTGAAACCAGAATATTATACAAATTTATCTAAAGAAATTATCCATTTTTCCCCCTTTGAAATATGTAAAATTGTACTTAAATAGTTTATTTTTAATTAATATTATTTTCATTTTAAAATAACATACAACTTATAAAATTCTATTCATAGCCTGTAAAATGTTCATAAAAATACTAAGCAGAACTGAAAATATTAAAAAGCTTTACCCATTACAAAAACCAAAAATAATATTTACCAAGACAAAATATCGTTGGGGAAGGGTAGAATCTGGAGGGGATAGGGGATATGATATTAGAGGACGGGGTAGGGAGTGGTTTCCAGCCCTCAAAAGAGCCTAGGAGCATCTGAATCTTAAACTCGGTACTAGATGAGAAATTATATTGTTTGCCTGTCTAGAACAAATACAATTTCCATCTAACTGTAATGTAGTATACGGTCTCTGGATGTAACCCAGTGGCAATGGCGGATACAAGGGGTCGAAAGGGGCGATCGCCCCCCCCCCCACGTCAGCGTGAAACTAAAAAAATATTTAATGCCTCTTTTTAACATTCTTAACTTCGTTGATACTTTTACTTCAATTCGCGGGTTTCCTTCTGAAATTACACGTAAATTATAGCCCGCTAAATCATTTCAAAAGTCAAATTTGTGAAAAAAGAAAAGTCATTTTATAATATTTATAAGACAAGAATAAAAGGAAGCCAGAGATGAATAAATTTCTGCATTCTGGACAGTTTCCGCTCGCCTCCAAGCATCAATTGCACATCTGGATGGGACCCTGTTAACGAACTTTCTCATGACCTTCGTATGATGGATCTGTCGCGACTGAATGTCACCAGCGACTGAATGTCACTGAATGTCAATGCCAATAATTTTTAAGTTAAAATTGTTGTTAAATTGCTTAAACTATGAAGATCATAATAGATTTTTATAAATTGCAAGGAAAATTGTTTAAGCATTTGCTTTAAACATGCAAACGAATTCCTGTGTGATTAAACTTCCAATGTGACAACTCTTTTGCTTAGATATGAATTCACAATTTTACAATTCGTTAATCTGTAGAATTTCTTCCTAAATATTGTAGATGAATCGGTTCACGACAACGGAACTAAACGCCAAGAGTGGCGGGCTTCAATAATACTCTTATAATAATTCGGCTACATTTAATCGCTGTGGAACGTCCTGTCTTCGGTTATTCCGCTGGACGCTCACCTAAAGGGCATGACTTATGAATGTTGAGGACAAAACTTTACTAATCTGAGTGATGTGGAATGTTTTACGCTAAAGCGACGCGCAGCACCCGCACCCGATGACAATTCCTTCTCTCGTGTGCACTAAGAAAGTTTTCATTTGTAATTTACACCATTAAATAAAAATAAATTTTTCGGACAATAATCCTCCAGACATATAACTTGACAGAAAGTTAGGTTTCGGCGTTACTTAAATGGAAAAAATCGGACCCTTGGGGTCCCCCTGGGGGAGAGAACTTTTTTGTAAATATCTCAAAAACTATGCAATATATCAAAAAGTTAAATGTAAAAGTTGTAGCTGACAAAAATTCCAACATATTTGGTTCTTAGTAATTTTTTTCATCAGACGCACAGGAACCGACATATGAGCGCTAAAAGTTGAGACCTTCCTCTGAAATTTTTCGGTTAAGGCATTTTAACGAAAAAAAGTTGCATTATTTTAAGTTTAGACAGATTTTTGTATACTGCATCAATACTTCACAGTAGCGAGGCACCACTCAGTGACATTTATATTGGTCAGCTAAGGCCACTTGTTCGCAGATTGAGGGTCAGCTGAGGACGATGTTCGCAAGTTAGATATACGAGGACGCAGCACACGGAAGCTTTGGAAGTAACTCGTAAGCCACGTAAGCCATGATGCTTACCGCAGCTGTAAGCGTAACGTCTGGAGAAATCCAAGCACGACCACGGCTACTTAGCCTGGAAATCAGTTTTCTTCTAAATCATTCCAGTCTTGAAAACCTTTATGCAAATATCATATTTGTTAAAAATAGTATTTAAAACAGTTCTTGGAAAGAATATTCGCAACTTGAATACCTAAGACGATGGAGATTTTTTCATTCGTTCCCATTCATTTAAATGTCCTACTCCACAAAATATTTTTAAAATATGTGATAGTGACCCACCTGTAGTTAATTCTAGCGCTAAAAGCAACTCCCGCCCATTATTAGAATACGAAGTAAACCAAAGAACAAGAAACAAAGATATAAGAATAATATTTTCTACTAGTTTCTGATCAATTACACTGGAATACATTACACACAACATTTAAAAATATTTTTACTTAAAAAACAAACATGTTTTTTGCGTAAACACAAAAACTTATCATTAATTTACGCCACAACAATCATTTTCAAATATGCAAAATACAAATATATTTCGACATCTTTTGAAAATATAATAATATTCTCTAATTAATAATTTTGTATGTATGACTACATAATTGATCAATTATTGAATGACTACATAATCATCAATCTGTGAATACATATGAACTAAATACTTGCATGTATGTAAGAGAGTTTGTACCTTTATTAGGATTAGGGTAGCTCCTAATCTATTCATTGTTATGGTTATAGTATAGAAGAGCGTACTTACATTCTCGTTAGATTAAAAAATTCGACGCAAACCTGCAAGGAAAGTATTAGTATCACCCTCCCCCTTTCCTAAACATAAAAATATCGCCTTGGAAAAACCAATGATTAATTGTCAATAATGTAGTTAAAAACAATATTATTTTCTTTTTTATTATATTCTTTGTTTTCATTACACACAAAAGAAACATAAAGACTGATTGATCAGTTCTTGAAGTAGCGAGGAACAACAACAAAATTCAGACTCTTTCCGACATTTCAGCCAGGAATATCTTGTTTCATGAATTTTACAATGAAAGAATACAGACAACACACATTTCCACTTAGCCATTTTTACAAAGACTGAATTTAAACTGAAAATACCTATTCTTCCCTATTCAGACTAAGACAGATCGTCCAATAAAAATGAGTGAGAAAGATCGGGTCATGATTTCTAAGGGGGCAAGATTTCCAACTCGTATAAGTTCTTAAGGCTAAATGTACCGAATTTAGTTACGAAAATGGCCACCACGCTCTGCTTAAAAATAATCAAAATTTGCTGCTCAAATATTTTCGGAACGAATGATCCGTTTTTCATTCTGTAAACGCATTTTATTTTGTTTTTAACACAGAATTTGAAAATTCTATCTGCAATTCCTATTCTATTCAACATAGAAAATAGAATTTCTAAAACCGTCAGAAATTATTTTTGTAAAAAAGTGGGCTTACAGCAACCTAGAGATGAGTATACAAATGCTCTAGGTGATAGACCCATACCTTTTTCTAAAGAATTGTGATCGGCAAACGAAAATTTGAGTGAACGTTGTGGTACGTACGTACGCATGCTACAAGCCGCTATCGTTTTTCACTGCTCCCAGCGACCTCGCTGATCCCCCTTCACCCCTTCATCGAAGGCTGCATGCCCGCTCCCCTTATCATTTTCGCTACCGATAATAAAACTTCAGCGCATGTCTGTAAATGTTCTTATAACTTTTGAACCACTCATCCGATTTACGTGATTCTTTTTTTTAATTCATAGGTATGTTCTCAGGAAAGGTTTTAGGGTATCTATAAAGGTTAACCTACAAAGGTTAACCTAAATTATAAAAAGAAGGTTTTAAAAATAGACGTGTTAAAACACTTCAACTTAAGAGAGTAATTCAAGTAAGTAAAAATAATTCTCATTAAATTAAATGCGTTCTTTGTTTTGTGCATTTAAGAAAGATAAAAACTGTCTTCAAATCGTAAAATTTGGACGAATAGTTTCGATTTTACAAGTGTTTTAGTTTCACAAGCTTCCACCACCGTGTGTCGTCTCGGGCAAGAATTACCATTGCCATTCCGAAATTGGTGTTCTATCACTGTATTCTGATTGAGAATGATACAATGCACTTGAAGAGTCATTGAACTCATTCTGCAATAATTCCAAAACCGCTCTTCATCCTCCCGCAGATAGCCATACAAATTACGAAACTCTTCGAAGATACTTTCTTCACTGATTTCATGAACCCAACGCCTATAGTGTACTATTTTACACAAAAAATAAAGCGATGGAGTTCAAACTAAACGACATTCTGTTACGAATACGAAAACTCAACTACCTACTTTTATGTAATCGCGGGTATACCATCGCTTACAGTGTGAACACTTCATCGTTTCGCTTTGAAATTCGAAACTTTCATTAACTGGCATAGAAAAAGGAACGTAGAAAAGACATTAAAGTCAAAAATATTTCGTTAAAGGCTCATCCCATACCGTGAAATATTCTAGCAAAGACGTAGCAAAAGGTGGTGGGCGGGGTCCGAACTCCTACTACCCATTAAAAAAATATACTTAAAATTAACACATTACTGTGAACAGTTATATGTAGATAGTTGAACTAATGCGTGTATCATTGATTAAGTTGGCGCTGAGTTTATTTTATTATAAAGTTCCGAATAAAAATACAATACGAACCTTTGAAAGAGATTATTTTATTCATATCTCAGAGATTTAGATATTTTATTTACACCTGCAGCAAAATCCTGGTCAAGTCCCCGATTATATAATTGGTGTTTATCACCAAGTTTTACAGTACTGTCTCCTTCCAGCTTCGCATGGGACAATTTTTTGTTGTGATACAGTCTGTGTTCGAATGTAGAAGGGGGAGAGACTTTTGAAGCTTGTCTTTTCATATTTCAATATACAGTACTTTATAAAAGTATCCTGATTATGTCATTATAATCAGAAGGGGGTATTTCTCATAGTTTTTGTACGAATGTATTTAATTCTAATCATGTTGACAAATTAAAAATTTTTCTAATTTATTTTTCTTATAATGAAGACTTCGAGAGTGACCCGTTTCTAGATATGTGGATCAGCAATGTTTGCATGCAAAAGCTGAGATGATATCTCAATTACAATGGCAAGATATAGTGAATACAAAAATGTAAAAACTCACATTTCACCCAATTTTACTCTTCTAAATTATAGTTTTGAAAAAACCTTTCTTATCTGATCCTTACGTTACAAAAAGTCTTTACGTTGGAAAATTAATACGTTTCCTTACAACAAGCATTTTAACATCACCGTCCTCCAGAAACTGTTAGTCAATATATGTTTGTTAAGAATTTTACAATATTATTAATGTCGTGAAGGCCCCCAGGGAAGTGTGTAGTCGGCATGTAAGAACTATGCCAGGTGTGCAACGCGGAGAGTGGACTGGGTTATGAGGTTATGACGTCACGGCTGAAGGGTGTACAAACGGAGGTCAGAGTCAAAGGAGTCTCTCGAGCTGAGGAAGTGTCTCAGGAGAGGACCGAGTGGAAAGAACGGTCAGGAGTCGTGAGAGCCAGTTCTGGAGTAGGAGATTCTACGGACGTCACTCGCAGTTACTCGCCTCTGCTCCTCACCCCCGAACCAACCACCATCGAAGCGGCGACCTCCAGCCGGACCGTCAGCGCCGAGCTCATGACCACCGCAACGACGTCGAGCACAGCCGCTATGGACCACAGCCCACTCTCTGGCGTTCACACCTTATCCGGATCCTGTGAGTAGTAAACAGTCGTCACGTAATCTGAGCTAATCTTGGCCTACGGCCGACACCCAGTTCTTCCCCCCCTTCCCACTCCAAACCCTTCCCCATCCAACTCTCTCATCCTTCCCCTTCTTTCTCTTCCCCTTGTCGGGGCTCGACGGCAACCCTTCAACCGGCCAACCTGCGGGGAAACCGTCTGACATTCATTCCCGCCAGACATTCATTCTGACCGAACAGACCTCAACGCTATACTACCTAAAATTGGAAGGTGGCATCCCACCACGAGATAGTGGTAATCTACTTTAAATTTTTCTTTCAATATATTCCTTATTTCATATTTTATCACATTAATTTTTATTCCAAATATATTGTACAAGAATATCATTCATTTGTTAATTAGTGTACCCCTTCTCCTCGTATAATCATGGGTCTCACATGTTTCCAATGAACATTTCATTTCCCACGCGACAAATACATATTGGTGTTGTTCTTTTCTTAATCCTATGTAGATAGTACGCACTCGTAGGAGTCTATATACACTCGCAAATTTTTCATTTTATTTGATCTGTGTACAAAGACCACCTCGTCTGTAACCAGGTCATTACAAGGCTCTCTTATTTTTAGCATCTCCTTTTGTTTATTATTTTTTCTGCGCCACTTAGCTATCGTAAAACAAAATACCCGTCCCTGCCGCAGGGAGGCCGGTGCTTATCTACTATAATCTAGCTCTGTTTGTATATGTCTATATGTCTATTTGGCCTATTTCCATTACAAAGTCCTCAAAGTGTTCAAAATTTTGTCCATTTCTTATTCTTGTCATGTGATCGTGGTATGATGTTAGCTCGTTTTGTTTTATCCACCGAATATATTGAGCTCTCTCGTGTCCATACGATGGACAGTTCCAAAGTAGATGGTCACATGTCTCAAATTCTCCGCACATACATTTGCTGTCCTCTTTTAGTCTTCTTTCTGACAGATATGTATTAAAATTACCATGCCCAGTTATAAATTCAATGAAATATGGATTCGGCTTGCACAACTTTTTGTTTTTATGCCTATACGTCACATCAGGTATATTTTTATAAGTTAGTCTTCCTTTTGATGACTGTTCCCGTCTTGTTTGCCATGCCTCAACCACCTCTTCAGTTATGTGTTGCCTCCATCATTTATCCCCTACTTTAATTTCTTTTCCATGTATTGTAATTCTTCCGTCTCTTTGTAGGTGTCATCTGTACTGAAATTTTACAATATAAAGATCTAGGGGAAGTGTTCCATAAATTACTTCTAAAGCTTCTCGTGATATTGTCTTGTAAGCTCCCCCAATTGCTAGTAAGCATGTCCTTTGAATTGAATTTATCTTGCTTTCCACGCATTGTCTGGCCCCACGATATCCCCATGCCATAGAACCGTGTGTTAAAATCGGCGTAATAGCTCCTTTGTACAAGATTATTTTTTCATTCTGTCCTAAAGTGTTCTTTGTTAGTCCGACTCTCATTAATTTGTGATATATTGTCTTTACTTTTGTTACTCCAGATGGTGTGTAAATTGCAATTTCTCATCGATTATTAGTCCTAAAAATTTATTTTTCTCTACAAATTTTATCTTTTTGCCATACAGCTTAAAACATGGATTTCTTCTATTATGGCATGAATGTCTGAACCACGTTACTCGCGTTTTACTTACCGACAAATACATATTACACTCAAATATTTTCTCCATTTTCCATAGCGGACATTCAAGTATTACGTAAGCATAAAACTGGCTAATTTTCACCCCTCCCTCTCCTTGTAAGCACGTGTAAGATTTTTGGTACCCCCTAAGAATATTACATAATATTATTCAGTATCCCTGCCTCAAATGCTAATAAAATGTTAATAATTTTTTAAATTTTTTATTATGATGAATGTAATTCAAAAATTCATTATGACGATATAATTTATTATTATTATATAAATAATAATAAAAGTTTTATATTATGTAATAATACTCAAGAAAATCGACACACATGGGAGTAATATAAAATAACTTATAACTTCAAAATCAAATTCGTCTTAAGTATCGATGAAAACGAACGAGTTAATTAGAATAACTATATTTTGACAATAGTCACACGTAAACTCTTTGTTGTCGTTTTTTACCGTGTTGTTGTTTTTTCTACCACTGATAAAAGCATCTGCATGGAAAAAACCCTAATCCATTATAAGTATTACAGGTAGGAAATGTCATTATACGATAACAATAAATAAGAATTCTCTCCTTCTATTCTTTATATACCGAAGTTCGGAATTTCAAACCTCGTAAAAATTTCCGAAAATAGTTTTTCAAAACTCTTACGTAAGATTATTCTGATGACTCCCTCCCCCTTGATAAGCAAGTGTAAGATTTTACGGACCCTTCCCCCACTTTAATGCTTATGTAATACTTGAATGTCCCCATATAATTTCTTCTGTTTCTTTTTGCAACTCCCTTCTTCTATTTCCTTCTACTCTAATTGTTAGGTCGTACGCGTATGCAATAATTTTTATTTTCTCTTTTTCCATTTTTTCCTAAACGCTGTCATATATTATATTTCAATATAACGGTATTGTTGACGATCCTTGTGGACAACCGCCTGATGCTCTATGTATTACTTGTGTGTTTCCTATTTGTAGAAGATAAAATAAATTTGTTAAATACGAATATACTAGCTTTCGTAAATAATAAGGTACTTCTTTTTCCTCCATAACTTTTAGTAAAATTGTCCAATCTGTGCTATCAAATGTACCATCTACATCCATATATAGACAGATGCAATATTTTTTCTTCCTTTCTGTAATATCTGCTAATGTTGTTGAGCATGATCTGTACTTCGCCCCTGTCCGAAACCTCGCTGTCGGTTATTTATTTTTCTGTTTTCTTCAAGGTATGTGCTCATCTTTTGAAATACCTATCTATCGAAAATTTTGACGAATGTTGGTATAAGTGCAATTGGTCTGTATGACTTGCACTGCTTATAGTTTCTCCCTGGTTTAAAAACAGTTTTAAGTGAGTTATCTTCCATTCATCTGGGAATAACCCCTTCTGTACGCATGCGTTATAAATTTTTAATAATTTTGTCTTTACACTGTCGTAAACATATTGCACCGTTTCATGTGTACTATTGTCATAGCCTGGGCTCTTTCATGATGCTAGTCTTTTAAGTATATTTGCTAGTTCTTCCTGTCAATACGTCAGCTTCGCCTTCGCCCTCATTTAACAGCGGCATTGGCACGCTGTTGTTTTCTGGATATAATTCATTCAATATTCTTTCTCCTACATCCTGCCATGTTTCCTGATATTTCCCATTTATTAATACACTCCTCCATAGCTGCTTTTTCTTTATCTTGCCAGTTCCTATCTTATACGGCAATTCCCAAGTAGATTTTTCATCGAGACATTTTCAAAACGTATCAAATCCGTTCGTTTTGCATGTATTATTTCCCCCTTCAAACTCTGTCTTATTTATCTATATTCCTCCCGGGTACTGTGTTTCATCTTCTCTTCGCTGCCTGACTCTCATCAATTGTCTTTTAATCTTATTCTTCTGCTTCTGAATTCTTGTCAACTTTTGTGTCAACAATTTTCCTCTACTTTGTCTTGTTTGTATATTCTAACTCTTCTATTCCATTTTTGTTATCCCCTATCATTATTCTTATTCCCATGTGGTCCCTTTCAACACCATTAATTATTTTCCATTCTGTTATTGTATGCTGCTTCCACGCATTTGTTAGCGTGAGGTCTATTATTGACGTTCCTGCTGACCCATTGAAAGTTATCCCCATATGAATTGAGTAGAATGAGATTTTCTTCAATTATAAAGTCTTGTATTATTTCCCCCTCTTGTTTGTCTTCTTGTCACCCCACATTTTTGAACGTACATTGGCATCTAAGCAGAAAAGAATGTCATAACCTTTGAAGTTATTTATTATTTCTCGTAACACATTTATATCATTTTGAATTTTTACACTGAATATACAATACATATTTACTATTATTATATTAATATTTCCTGCACAATAGAGATTTATTCATAATTTTTCTTTGTGTACACAGCCATCTCCATTACTTATGCTAATTCATTTCTAATAATTATTGCAGACCACGAATCTGGTTGGTGTACTACCCGATTTTTTTAATTTTATTTTTATTATTAACCTCTTCTTATTACATAGTCAATAAAGATATAGTTTTTTAATGAAAAATCCTTTTCTTTAAAAGAACTACGTCACCACATTACAAGAGTGTCCGTTCTTACCATGAGGAGGTGGAGGTGGGTGCAGTCCTCTATTATTCCTCTTGGTATATGTTAAGCAACTCCTTTCAATATATTACGAACTTGAGTAATTTACTCACGTAAAGAAAGGAAAGAACAATGAAAAATGAATAAAAGAAAACAAATACAGAGTGAGCAAACCGACAAAATTACGTACCTGAGTATTGAGGAATATTTTTGGCGAATGCGCAGAGTACGCCGAACGGAGGTCATTATATGGAAAGTGATGGGGTGTTGCGGAGAAGGCGGGGGGAAAGGGGGCTGTCGGAGATTTCCAGGAACTGGCTGCAGAAGACGGAAAGAATTTCCGAGGGTTTTAACTGTTGGGAATGGGGTGCAGTGTCCTGGAGAGTTGGGGGTGAGAGGGAAGGAATTTGAAGGCTAGTTTCATGACAGGGGAATGAAATTCAGGGATTTGTTCATTTAATAGGCAAATGTTGTTGTTTTTTAGAATATTATGGATATGTAAAATTTCTAATTTGATCCGGGGCCAAAATCTATTTTCTAATTCTAAAATATAAAAATCCTTTTCAATGTTAAATGTGTGTGTGTTTTCTACTAGGTGGTTGGCGAAGTGTGAGACTNGACTGTTGTGTTATTTTTCCATGCATTTACGTGTTCCTGTATCCTTTGTTTGAATGTTCGTCCAGACTGCCCAACATACACGGAGGGTCAATCACTACATGTGAGAGCATACACTCAATTTCGGAGGAGATGGGGAGTGGTGTCCTTAGTTTTAATTGCCCAATAAATTAAAACACGAAATTCCAGAATCACAAGGCCTTTTTCCTAACACACTGAATATTCTTCCTTCTAACGCAACCCCTCCACGTCTATATGGTTTACCACAGAACCATAAGGCCTCTCCGGCTTTCCGGCTCATCTCAAACATTGCTAGATCAAATTATAGTCAACAATGGAATCTCGTATCTCTCTGAAGTGTTTATCGCCGGATACAGTGATCACCTTGCTCAAGTATTGACTATTAATAATAAACTAAAACCGCTTAAAATCCTTTACAAATTTACAAGAGAGTTTAATGACATAAATAAATCCATATTTATAAATTATTTGCGTGAAGAAACATGGAAAGATGTTTACAATTGCCAAAACACCGACGACAAATTCAATGTATTTATCTCAATATTCCTAAAACATTACAACTCTAGCTTTCCCATAAAACGCAAGTTAATTAACACAAAGAAATACAATAGATGGATCACCCAAGGGATAAGGATTTCTTCAAAAAACAAACGCCGTTTATATTATCTTTCAAAACGCTATAACCAACCACCCGAATTCCATAATTATTTTCGTAAATATAAGACTATTCTTCGAAAAGTAGTCTATGCAGCTAAAGTAATGGAAAACGACAGGCATATACTAAAATCGAACAACCGGATGAAAGCCATGTGGAATATTGTTAAAAATTACACGTCAACTTCTGAAAATCGCGAAGAAAATGTTTCTTTACTAAACGATGGCAAAATCGTAACAAATCCTCAGGACATCGCAAATTTATCTAATTCTCACTTCTCCAAAGTTGGTAAAATAACGAACTCAATATATCCAAATCAATGTCCTCCAATTATATCCACCCACATACCCAATTCTATGTTCACTTCCGAAATTAACGCCAGTGAAGTCATGAGAATCATCAGATCATTAGAAAACAAATTTTCAACAGGCGTAGACGATATACCCGAGTTTATTGACAAATTTTCGTCCCATGCTATATTAAATCCACTCATAAATATTTTTAATAGTTCTTTATCGGAAGGGGTGTTTCCTAAAATATTTAAGAGAGCTAAAGTGAAACCTTTACACAAGAAAGGAAACAAACTTAATATTGGAAATTACCGACCAATATCTCTACTACCCACTTTCTCAAAA